>CAKNXH010000053.1:593709-695263 GCA_932178445.1 Andricus quercusramuli | reverse complement strand
ACTGCCAACTATCTTGGCTCAGAGCAAGAGGGCTTGACCTTGGACCAGAACTCCGAGAGTACCTCCACTTTCTAGGGTAGATGTTTCGTCGAAAACAGTACGGTTACTTGACCTTTCTGTGACCGTGCGAAAGAAATTTGAATCCAATTTTACAATTTAATCATTCAATGATTGAACTATTATACCGTAAAAGTAGATTCTCGCAATTTCAATTTAACAAACCGGTAGAAGTGGAATGAAAAAAAAAAGAAGGCACTAAGAATCTTTCTGAATATATTTAATATGGCGATGCCCGACTGCAGGGCTCAAAATGCTCTCAAAAGGGGGGAAATAGGACGATTTTTCACGAAAAGACGGGATGAATTTTCAACTAAATAGTTGAATGTTCCAGAAAAAGAGATGAATTTCTACCAAAAATGTTGAATTTTTAATCAAACAGCTGAATTTTTAATCTACAAAGATGAAAAAAGGAACAAAAACATTTTGAAACCAAAAAGACGAATATTCAATCAAGAAAAAAGAAAAAATGAACCAAACTGTTGAATCTTCAAGCCAAAAAAGCGAATTTTCTACAAAACCGTTGAATTTTTAATCGTAAGAATTAACTTTCAACAAAATACATGAATTTTCAACCAAAACAGGTGTTCAGTTAAAAAAATTATTTTTCAACGTAAGAAACAACGAACTTTCAACAAAATAAATCAATTTTTAACCAAAGAGATGTCTCTTCAACAACAACAAAAATAAATTTTCAACAAATTAGTTTAACTTTAATTTTTGCATAAAGTTGCATATTTAACCAAAAGAAATGAATTTTTAAACCAAATAGACAAATTTGCATCAGAGAAAGATTTTTCAGTCAAGAAAGTGAATAAATTTCAACCAATTTGTGGAATTTTCAAGTCATAAAAGGCAAATTTTCAGCAAAACAGTTACATTTTTATTCAAGTAAGATTTCTAGTTAAGAAAAAAAAATGAACCAAAAATTGCTATACAAAACAGTTGAATTCTTAACATGAAATTATTAATTTTCAGCCAAGTAGTTGAATTTTCTATGAAAATAGTGGAATTTTCAACCAAAAAGATGAATTTGCAAGTCAAAAACATAAATTTTCTACAAAACAGTTGAATTATCTACCCGAAAATATTATTTAAAAAAAAAATTAGTTTTCAAATAAATAGTTGGACTTTGTACCAAAATAGTTGAATTAATAACCCAAAAAGATTAATTTTCAACAAAATACATAAATTTTATCAAAATATGTACTTGAATTTTCAACTAAAAGGTAAATTTTCAACCGAGAATGGAATGGTTAAACTTTTAGGGGAAAAAAATTAATTCTCAACTGAAAAAAAGATGAATCTTCCTTCAACAGAAAAAATTAATTCTTAATAAAGTAGTTTAACTTCAGAGTAAATAGTTGAATTTTCAACCATAAAGATTAATCTTGAACAAAATAGTTAGATTTTCAACAAATTAATTAAATTATCAACGAAAAGGTACGAATACTGATCTAAAAATATAACAGTATACTTCTGAATCAATAAAGATGAATCTTTAATTAAACAGTTAAACTTTCAAGCAAAAGAGAGGATTTTTAACAAAAAAGTTGAATTTTCAACAAAAGAATTAAATTTTCAACCAAACACTACAATTTTTAACCAAAAGAGATGAATTCTGAATCAAACATATAATAGGAGACTTTTCAATTAAAGATAATTAGCTTGAACCAAAAATAGTTTTATTTTCTTATTGCGTTCTATTAAACGCGAAAAACGGGTAATTTCGTAAAAACAGGGGAAAAAAGAGGAATTCTTTAAAACAAGGAGAAAGAGGGAAATAGGGAACGAGTGTGAAGTCTGCGATGCAGCTGTCAAATTTTGTTGCCACAGATTTCAAAATAAAAACTGACTTTTTTCAATACGGGCTTCTTTTCGCAAACAGAAGCTGTGGCGAAATAACGTTCAATCGAAATCTCGATTCAAGATCGACATGAAAAAAGCATGATGTACCAAGCAGTTACGTTACGGTGGCGCCTTTTTACATTTTTCCATTTGCTTCAAGGATCACGATTTGACCTCAACCCTATCCAGTTCCTTTCGATAGTCATCCTGATACACTTGTGGTATCCGTTTCTTGTGCCGACAATTTTTTTTTAAGTATTTAAAAGTATGTCAATTTTTTTCTATGGAGTAGAAACTATGTTTTTGAGGGAAAAAGGAAAAAACTTCCGCTTATTGAACATCGACAACATATTTCCGGAAAAACACTTCTTTTCTAGGTTGGAAGAAATTCTTGTTCTTTAAAGAAACAATTATCCCGAAGAAATTTCTTTAACGAGTAATTTCGCAATTGAAAAGAAATTTACAGTTGTCCTAACATTAATTTCTCTTGAACAACGAGTGCGATCGCGAGATAGATTCGCTTCGGTGCTTTGCTGATGTTCGTGGGGAAATATGGAAATTGACGGTTTAACAAATTACGTTGTTCTACGAAATGAACACAAACGAGGCTAAATCGGAAGAAAGAATTTTAATACTGAGTCCATTTCAATACTCCTCATACGGAAATTAATCACAATTCTCCTAGTAAAAAGATTTTCTACTAAACGGATTTTTAACCAACCCTCTGATTTTAGGCCCAGAAATTGAGATTTTGAATTCCCGGTTCGCTGCCCGTTAATTGTTAATTTTTCCTTGTCAATTTAGAAGGTTTCAAAAGATTTCTGACTTGGAACAGGGAATTTTGGAAAAAAAATTATCATTCTGAGTTGGAGCATTGGAAAATTTTTGGTCGTGGGAATTATAATTCCGATTAGGAACAGAGAACTTTGTAAACGAATTATAATTCTAAAGAATGGGGACGGTGATTCAAATTCCCTTCAATATTACCGGCCAGAATTGTCTGTACATCAAAAAAATTGTATTAAAAACATGCCTCTCTTTTTCGTGGATATCTAAGCGAGAAATTAGGTGAGAAAGATGAAAAAACGTTAAAAAGCTTATTAAATTTCGCGTCAATTGAGCCTTACTTGAAGTATTGTTGATAAATAGGGGTCGAGATAGCATGTGAGAAAACCCGACTTATTACCAGTTTTTGACAGTTAATAAATTCTCCACTTCCACTCTCCGCATGCTTCAGGGAAGTAAATAGAAAACATTAAAACTTAGTTAAATTAAAGCTCAAGATTTCCTCTTTAAAATGAAACCAAGAACATATTAAAATATTTTGTTGTTCTTGAATTATCATGAAAAATGTAGAAGCGTGCCCAAGACGAAAATCGGTCGAGTGGTGACCGCAGTCTGTCGTCTCTTGTATCCCATGCGTTAACAAAAGATAGAAGTTCCACTGCCGCTGGAAGAACCGATTTTAATCTTTTAAACTGAGATATCCACGAAAAACAAGAGGCATGTTTTTAATACGAATTTGTTATTGGACTGACAATTATGGCCGGCACTGTAGAAGGAAATTAAAAAAACCTCGTTTAAATTTAGAGCAATAATTAGTTTACAAAATTCTCTGTTCCAAATGAGAATTGTAATTCTTATCAACTCTTATTCTTATTAATTTTCTGTTCAAAGTCAAATTTTAATTCTTTACGAAACAAAAAAAAAACTTTCAAATTTGTTTAAATCCCTTCAAATTATTTAAACCGATTGAAATTTCATTGAAATCTTTTAAAATATCATAAAATCTTCAAAATTCTTAAAAAGTTTTGGAAATGCCTTAAAAAATTTGAAATCCTACGAAATACCTCAATTATTGTAAAAAAATTCTTTGAAATCCATTAAAATATTATAAACTCATGTGAAATTACACGAATCTGATATTTCCTGAAATCCTGAAGAATTGATTGAAATTGGAATCTCTTAAAATATCCTAAAACCTTACAGATTCTATAAAATTGTTCCATAGCTTCCGAAATTCTAGTAATTTCTTTAAAACCCCATGAAAATTTGGTTAAATCCCTTAAAATCATTCAAATCCTTAGAAATTCTTTGACAATTTTTTAATCTGTTGCAAATATCTTGGAATGTTTTGAAACAACCTGAATTCTTTAGAAATCCCTTAAAACTTTTTAAGGCCCTTGAAAATTCCTTAGAATTTTGAAAAATACCCCAAAATCTTTAGAATTCTTCGGAATCACTTCCAGTTATTGAAATCTATTCAAAAGTCCTTGTAATCTTTTAAAATACCCTAAAATATTTCAAATCCTTTGGAATTCCTTCAACTGAAACATTTTTCAAAAATTCCTCAGAGTTTTGAAAAATACTCTAAAATCTTAAAAATCTTTGGAAATCTCTTTAAATTACTGAAATCTGTTAGTAATTTAAGGAAACTTAAAAAATAGGCCGTGTCTAGGTTCACCGAAATTCGGTGAACGTACAGAAGAACTATTTTCTGTGAGTCCAGGGGAGCTGGAAAAGGGCGGCTAGGTTCACCGAAATTCGGTGAGTGGTTAAAAGTACCTCAAAATATTTCAATCTATTTTACTATATTTCAATAGAATTCAAGGAAATTCGGAAATACGTATAAGCCTGAATTAAATAGTTAATGGTAATAATAATAATAATAATAATAATAATAATAATAATAATAATAATAGGTTCGGTGCTGTTTAAAAAAGTCGATTTTTGTAGTTGAAATTTTTATTAATAGATTTTTTTGTAGAATTTATTTATCTGTCTCCACCGAAATATATAAGTAAAGAATAGAATAAAAATAATCGGAGACGTGTTCTTTGAAAAAACTCGGGTTTTCATTTAACTGGAACCTGGATTTATGTATAGTTTCCGGCATGGCCCGTGACGGAAATCCAGGGACGCCGAACGTCAACAGGCAGGGCCGCGTGAACGATTGCTGTTTTGATTTTGAGGCATGACGCAACCTGATGCAACTAACGCGCTAAAAGTGCGGCCTTCGAGCTGTTTGTCACGCTTGACTGAGCACATCGTCTCTTTCGACTTCAAAATGCGAAGGCTATCTACGCAAAAATCCAGTTTGCGGAAATCCAGGTTCCAGTGTAATTACTAAGATAGTACATATTGGATAACCTTTTTTGTGAATAGACTTTTTTATTTGTTTCTGATTGTAACTTTGAGAAAATTTTGAGATGAAAATAAAAATAATCAAAGATCTGATTTTTGAAAGAAGTCGAATTTCGCATTTAATTGAAATGAAAACATTCTGCACATCTAATTGAAAACTGTATCAATGGTACATTTTTGATACCATAATAACACTTTATTTATTGAATATAAATATCAACCAAGTATAGTTTGTTTACGGGCATTTTAAAAAACATATTATTTTTAATTGCTAACTTAACGTTTAATTGTCAGTCGCAATACAATTTTAAACTAACACAATAAAATGTTTTGTATCACTGAAATTTCCTCATTCCATATTAATTAAAGACACAAACCAAAGCTTTTCAGAAAGCGCCCCTCCGATGATTTTAATTTTGAAATATTCGCTGGGTGACAGACAACCAAAATCTACAAAAAAAATCTTGATAAAAATGTGAACCACTATTTATCATATAATATTATAAAAATTTGTTCATTTCGCAAGTAATTAAACACAAAAATCGACTTTATTCAAAAAGCGCCCGACCGATTATTTTCGTATTTATCTTAAAATGGCCATTGGATGTCATATTACCATAAACAATCAAACAATCCCATTTACTTGGAAGTTTCATTTAAATTTGATTCAGTTCACAAATTTGAAAAAATAAAATGAAAAATAGTGTCATACAAATTTTCAAGTAATAAACTTGTCTATAGTCCGAATTTAAAAGTGAATAGTCATAAATCAAAAAGTGTGCAATGAAAAATTGAATTTCTTTTTTAATGAACATTTCCAGTTCTCGTGTTTTCACTTAAATGCGAACTGAATTAAGAGAACCGAATGAGAAAATCTAAATATTTTTGGTTGAAAATTAATTATTTTTGTTTGAAAAGTTTACTATTAAATTTATGTTGAAGAGTTTATCTTTTTTGGTTGAAAATTTTATTATCTGGTTCAAAATTGAATTATTTAGTTGATAATTCAACAATTTTCTTAAAAAGCCATATACTTCTGGGTTGAAAATGTAACTCTTTTTTTAGAAAATTCCTCTTTTCGGACTTGAAAATTTAACAATTTTGTTCGAGTTTTGGTTGGAAATTCGTCTTTTGTGGTAGAAAATCAATTTTTTTGTATAAAAATGCAACTGTTTGGTTGAAAATGAATCAGTTTTGATTGAGGATTTAAGTAGTTTGTTGAAAATTCGTTCTTGCTGGTGAAATCTAATTGCTTTTTATTTTTAATTAACATTTTTTTAAATATCAACTTATACATGTTTTGTTAAAAATTACTCTTTTTTTTGGGTAAAAATTCAACCGCTTGATTGAAAGTTAAAATAATTTCCTAAAATTTAATTTTGTTGTTAGAGATTTACGATTTTCGTTTTAAATTGTTTTTTGTTGTTTTCAGAAGTTAATTTTTTAGATTTAAAATTTAACTAATTGGTTGTTGAAAATCCAACTATTTGCTACAAAATTAAACTGTTTGGTAAAAAATTGATTTTTCGTATTAAAAGTGCATTATCTTAAATGAAAATTTGACTACTTCATTTTTTGTTCAAATGTATTTTTTCAAGTTTAAAATTTCAACTATTTAATTCAAAATTTGTAAGAAAGACAAAAATAAAATTAAAAAACAATTAAAGAAATGGTGGCCCTAGCGAACAATAAAATTGTCAGGAAATCGTATATGTAGGGTCATTTTTTTAATAGAAGCAAAATAGTGTTAAATAGTGTCAATAGTGTGGTGAGTCCGAGGCCTGTCCAAGTGTTAATTTATTGAAAGCAAAGTCACTAAAGTGATCCTTTTTATTTTAAAAAGTTACTAAAAGTGACTTTGAGGCAGCCCGGAATATTCTTAACAGCTACTTAAAGTGCTTCTCACAGAACTTTCAGGAGTTTTGCCTTTTTTTCACAATCCCTGACTTTTCCCTGACTAACAGAATTTCCTGACTTTTCCCTGATTTCCAGGTTTTACCCGACCTGCTGGCACACTGTATTTATACCCCCGACTATTTAAAAAATTTATAATCGATTTTAGGTTCAGAAAATGATGAATGAGAGGAGATCGTGCAAGTCATGAGGATGAAACCTGCTCATTAAGACATCACGAGTAAATCACGATGGTGTTAAATGAACTCCTAACATACGTCCACGTAACAGGGGAGCGACGAAGATGTTCCAGGGAGCAGGGTGGTGGTGTGGGCGAGATGATATGCTAGTGTGAATAATGAATATATTATAGTCTCTCATAGCATTAGCCTCGGACCCCCAAGAGGGGACACAATGGTGATTAGAATTAGAAATCTAATTCCAATCTATGTTGCAATTTTTATTTCACTCTGCGGTATCAGGTCTATCAGACTAGCACATTAAGCGACAGCTCGCTATTGGTGGATCCAGAATCGGCTTTGCAACAATGGGCGGTCCATGCACTTCGCTTTTATCCACTCTCCTGCCTGCGACCTTATTGGTCACCCACCCCGTTCGTTCTCCTGCAACCGATCCGATCTTCGTGTCTGGGAAGCAGAGCACTTTCCGCCTTCGATCCGACTAGACTAGACGATCCTTCGATCAAAACGATCGATAAAAGTTCAGAAATTCTGTTACAGGGTTGATACAAGAGTCTGGTACCAAAATTTCATGACTTTGCCAGGTTTTTCAGGTCTAATTTTGAAAAAATTCCAGGTCCACCACTTATAAAATAAATTATATCCCTTAAATTGAATTGCAACACATTATAATGCAATGATAACACAGGCCGACAAAAATGACATTATTTTTGTACCCAAAGACCGGACTATGTGACCCCAAAGGATTTTGGTATCCTAAAATCGGATCCGTTATTCAAATTTTTCCTATACTTCAGGTTTTTGAGATATCCTGACCTGAAAGTGCAAAATGGCTATTTTTAGCCATATTTCAGGTAATATAGCAATATCAGCAATTTTTTTTTCTAAAAACTGCTAAAGCCATCTTTAGTACTCCTTTTTATCTTCCATTTTCATTTTTGATCATTCCGAACCGATTTTTTTCTCCGAGATATGACATACTAACCATTCAGCTTTTTTTCGCCTTGCATTGTTGTTTCACAATGCATTGTGGAACTGAAATGATTAATGTGTGATATCTGGTAGAAAAAAAATCGCTTCGAGATTATTAGAAATCGAAAAGGAAGATAAAAAAAAGAGTACTAAACGATGGCTTTAGCAGTTTTTAGAAAAAAATGGCTGGTTATATTGCCTTATGTACAGCTGAAAATAGCAATTTTTGCACTTTGAGGACAGGATATCTCAAAAACCTGACGTATGGTAAAAATTTGGATAACGGATTCGGTTTTAGGATTAAAAAATCCTTCGGGGTCACATAGTCCCGTCTTTGGGTTTAAATTTTGTTGGCCTGTGTAATGGCTTATCAATAAGTTTTATTGAATTCAAACTCACTTCGTATCAATTTTCAAATATAGAAATTCGCTATAAAATACTAAATTATTAAGACTTTGAAATACAGACGATTAAAAGAGTTCCAGTCATTTTTTTCAAAATAACAAGAAGTCTCCAGGTTTTCCAGTCATTTTTTTTTAAACATGTATAGTACACAAAAAAATCAGGGTGTCTAGTGATCAACCAATTTGAAATTGCCGCTTTTTTCCCAACCACAGTTTTTTCCTCATACCAATTAAAAGATTTTTTTTTTAATTCAATTTTGTACTAACCGATCACGAGTATGACCGCCTATTTAGCAATTAATGGAGAGGTTCTTTTGAAGTGATTAAAATTTATCAACTTTTCAAGTTTGATTGGGCACGTTCTGGTTTAAATGCTAATAACTAAAAATTTATTACACTTTTTTACAATAATAATTTCCAAATATAATGATAATAATCATTGTTCACAACTTTTCTTCAATATATTCCAAATATTTACATGATTTATTTTATTTGATAATTAAAACACCCGATGGTATATCATTAAAGAAAAATGTGAAACAAGTAAGATAAAACTATTATTTTCCTTAAAAACTAGCATGAAAAATGTTCATTTAATTACGTTAAATGATGGTAAGATAAAAGGGGATAATTCTATAGGTATACAAATGTAATACATGCATTTTCAAGACATTGATAAAATAAAAAACAACAAATCAATAAAAAATCTCGAATTGTGGACCTCTAAATAAAATCCGATTTTTAACTCTTCTTTTTCATTTGTTGACTTAAAAGGTACAACTTAAGCTAATGTGTGTATTTACTTTTGAAAAATATATTTTTTAATCATCCTACTGTAAGACTGTCTTGAATATTAATTAAATGTAATTATTTGACATACATTATTATTTTAATTTATGATTATCCACTGTAGGGAGGTTTTCCTTACCCTGAAATTCGAAATTCAAAAACACCAATGGTATAAAATTTGGGATAGTTTTAATTGGCTTGAATCTGTATAAGATTCATAGTAGATAATTTGATTCACTGAATTTGAATTACGTAATGAACTTTCGAAATCAACTGAATTTCTGTAAACTCATTTGAATTCAGGCGTAATCAACTAGGGCTAAAATCCTTACAGTAGATAATCATTAATTAAATCGTCAAGAGTTCAACTGAATTTAATTGAATTACCTGGAATAAAGTCTCACTTATAAACTAAAAACTTCAATGATTATCTTTCCATATCAGACAAATTATTTCTCAGGCAAAAAAAACTTTAAAATTCGAAGGAAATTAATCGCTTAACATTTTTATATTGAAAATCGTCAAAAAATGTGAAAGATTATAAATTAGATTTGACAGAATTCAAAGTTAAAAGTTTCTAATTTTAAAATACTCTATACATTTTTATAAGATTTACAATTTGAAAAGAAATTGACAAAGTAAAATAATTTAAACTTGAAATTGATCAGTTTTTGAATGTGTTAAATTGGAATTTCGTTGAAGCACAAAAGGTCAATGTTGGCGATAGTTAAATTTGAATGCTTTAAATTACAAAAAATTACAAAATTCTAAACTTTTTAAATTTTTCTTTTTTTTGTCAATCCAAACAGTGCTTTCTAATAACAACTTATCATAGGAAAAATACATTTATATTGAAAAATTGTGCTTTGAAAAATCATTTCCAGTTCTCAAAAACTTGGAAAAGCTCTCAAATTTATTTAAATCAAATTCCGCAAATTCCGGCACAGATTTTAATTCCGTGAGATATGAAACTGTTCGATAAATAAAGCATTCCTCCTCAATAATGAAATCTTCACGCGTAATTTGATTTAAAACTGGATAAAAAAAAAAGATTTCCAAAGTTACGATGGGGAACGATAAGCAATTCATTTCCAAGTCGTTTAACATAATGATACAGTGATGAGGAAACAATTTGCCGTGATCAGTACATGTTGGGACGCTTTACATGTTCATAATTATGTCTTGATTAGTAACGCTTTATACATTCCACAATGCATATTTATGTCGCTCATGTCCTATGTAAACTCGACTACTCGTGATGCTATCTGGGTATTCAAGGAAGTGAAAAATGCATAACGGTTAACGAAATTTAAGGAACAAATTCAACGAAAAATTAAATTTCCTAAAATGTCACCGAAAGGAATTTAATTACTGTAAACGTAGCCTCGATATAATCTGATTAGTGCAAATTATAGTACTCCAACGTTTTTAATTAAGATGTTACGGTTTCAAGTTTCAACACTATCTCGCATGAGAAAAACGACTTTTACAAAACAATTTATCTTACTTAAAGTTGAGAATCTAAATTTTCTCACTGCGAATTATGGAAGTTTTGCCTTTCTAATTCCAATAAAAAAATCAGGATTACTTTAAAATTTCTCAGAATTCATATTAACGACTTTACATAGTCAATATTTCTTCACCAATAAGTTCTCACATTTGTATTTTTTTAAATTGGAAGCACCTACATTTTGAAACTTGTAAAATAAAAGAAATTCAGACTGGCAATTAAATAATTAGAGGCTTCACAACACAAAATTCTCTCAAAACAGGACAAATATATGATTAACTCTTATAAATAAAATATTTGTAATACAATATAAAACACTTGAAATTCTTAGGATTTCAAGAGTTAAGTTTTCAGTCCAAAAAGTCGATTTTTTATAGAAAAGTTGACGTTTAAACATGAAAAGATTGATTTTCAACAAAAAAGTTAATTTCCAATCAATAAGGACGAAATTTCAAAAGAAACAGTTAACTTTTCAACATAATAGTTAGTTCCAAGCAAAAAAGATAACTTTATTTAGAAGATTCATTAAATCCATTTCCAATCAAGAAAAATTTAATTTTTAACTAAAAAAGATGACTTTTCCACCATAAAAGATGAATTTTTTATACAAAAGGACGAATTTGCAAGAAAACCGTTAAACCTTTGGCAAAAAAATATTTTCAAGCAAAAAGGTGCATTATCAACCCAGAAAGATGAATTTTCAACAAGAGTTAAATTTTCAGACTAAAAAGTCGATTTTTTAAAGAAAAAAATTGACTTTTAAAGATGAAAAAATCAATTTTCAACAAAAAAGTTAATTTTTGATCGATAAAGATGAATTTTCAACCAAAAAAGATTAATTTTCTACCATAAAAGATAAATTTTCAAGGAAATAGTTACATTTTAAACCAAAGAGATGAATTATCAACTAAAATAATGAATCTCCATAAAAAAAATTATTTTTAACAAAGGAGTTCAACTACAAACCAAGTAGTTGAATTTTCAACCAAGAAAGAATTTAATTAAAATAAAAAACTGTTTAATTTAACCAAACAAGACGATTTTTTAATCAAAAAGTTGCATTTTGAGGCAAAAAATATGAAATTTCTATCACAAGAGTTGAATTTGCAACCTTCAAAGAGGAACTTTTAACAAAATAGTTGAGTTTTTCACCAAAAAGATGAATTTTTAATAAAATAGTTGAATTTTCAACGCAAGAATTAAATTTCCAAACAAATAGTACATTTTTAACCAAAATAAATAAATTCTGAACGAAAAATATAATAGTAGACGTTTCAATTAAGAACAATAAATTTCAACCAAAGATAGTTCGATTTTTTAATTGGGGTCCATCATTTCAGTTCAGGTACAACTTTGACGTAATTTTAATTTTTGTTCAATCTTCTAACTTTCATATTTCTTACAATTATTATCATTTAACGAAAAAACAATTTTTGTATTTTTTGCGAATTTTTATCAAAAATATGTCTTTCATACTGTGATATTGCGACCTTCAATTTTCCTTTTCTCGGAACAGAATTATTGTTTTGGATCAAACATTGTTTATTCTTATTCAGCATCCACATATCTTAGAAGATAGTTTTTATTTTTGCAGAAAATCGAACATTCGTTTTTTAATCGCTATCCAAACGCGATTTTGAAATCCCATGAAATTTTACTCTCAAAATTCTCAGTCAATTTTCACGGAATTGGCTAACTTTTTACGTCAAACTTTCTGGATTCGTATTCAGAAGCTAAATATCTCGGTAGCATTACTTTATTTTTTGACTGAAATTGTATTTTGTATCGCAATCCGCAGTCAAGTGTGGTCCAACTTCAGTTTAGTATCACTCTGAGATTGTCAAATTCCACGACGATTTCCTCGAACCTGGATAACCTTTTTTGATCAAACTTTTTTTGGCTTCAATTCAACAATACTTCGGCTTATGGAAAATTCCTAATTTTCATTAAAATACAGATTTAATATACAACATTAGATATTTTAATCAATTATATTAGAATTATATTCCTTTTGCGATAAAAGATTATTGGTTAAGAAAGTTAGCTGCATTGGTAAACGTCTCTCTATTACTAAATATCACACGTGAAAACAGTAGTCTACTGATTGAGGACAGATAAGTTTTTAGAGATGTGTTGAAGTTTAAATAGTAGAGGTGTAGATTATGCAATAACGATCTGGTAATCAGCTACGAATGACCGCAAATCTCCACTACGTGACGAGTTCGACGAAGACTGGGTTTTGTTAGAAGTTGCGTGTATTTCACGTGGTAACAGTGGATAGCCACGTAAATAAGCATTCGAGAAAACAAAAATAATTTCCAAGCTTACTGCTTTCCAAAAAAATAAAAAAGCCCACAAATCCACTTTTTAACCATTTTTTTGAGGCGACGAAAAAAAATCAACCATCACAAGAATAAATTGACTCGATTGAGCAAAATCTGAACCGCCTTTTGATTATTTTTCTAAATTGACGTGATTTTAAATTAATTTAAGACAATAGATAATCCTAATTAAAGAGCTACAAGGATCACAGCGCAGGAAGAGCTCAAAAAGGGAAATTTTTATGTTTTAAATCGCTCTCATAATCAAGAATATTTCTATCCAAGACTTGTTATTTCATCCTTAATATAATTTATAATTATTACTTTTAATGTAGATTAGAGACCACATCCCGTGTTCACGTCCTTGAATCTTTATTTTCTGATATTAAAAACAGAAACTATTTAAAAATCCATAATAATAAATGTCTAAATATTTGAGGCTCTACCAATTTTGCAAACGAAATCTCTTGACATTCTTCCAAACATTTTTAAATAATTTAAAATCCTTTGAAATTTGCCGAATATCTTCATATCATTTAAAACTGTTGAAATCCCTTGAAGTATAAAATTTAATGTATTCCTTAAAGCCTAAAGATCACTAGCAATTCGTTAAAATCCCTTGAAATCGTAAAAATCCATTAAAATAAGTAGAAATCACATGAAATTCCTTGGATATAAATTAGATTAAAATTATTCATTAAATTTCTGTAAATAGCAATCGTTTAAATGAAATGCCCGCGCGAAGTTTTATTTTTCTAATATTACAAAACATAAGCTATTTAAAAATCCATAATAATTTTTGTTAAATATTAAGTTAGTGTTCTGTAAATTTTTGAAATAATATCTCTTGAAATTCTTTGGAATCTTTTAAAATAACTTAAAATCTTTAAAATCCTTCGAAATTGTTAGAATTCCTACATATCCTTTCAAACTGTTGAATTCCATAAAAGCCCTTAAAATAAAATTTAATTTATTGCCGAACTTCTTTAGAAATTCTTCAAAATCCCTTGAAATTCCAAGAATATAAATTGAATTAAAATTTACGTCCCAGGGTTTTTAATAATGTTGGTCTAATATTGTTAAATTTTGAATTGTAACATTTTTTTAAATCGTTAATCAAAATGATTCATACTTTAAAAATTTACACGCAAAATTTATAATTAAAAAATTGTTGAATTTCAAACGATTAGAAATTGTCTAATATTACAAAATCTATATTGTTTAATTTCAAACGCTAATTATTTAAAAGTGTTAAAAACAGCATCTATCAAAAAACATTTGTAATGAACGAAGTAAAACTAAAAAACTCAACTACGAATATTTTCAAATTAAACCCTGAGGGATAAAACAATTTAAAATCCACTAGAAACTGCGCTTAAATTTGCTGAAATGTTAAGAGCTAGTTTTTGGTAGTTATTGAAAATGATTTAAATTCTAGAACATTATATTTATGTCTAATCGAAAAATGTCATCAAGATAAGTTGTAAATCTTGTAATTCTTGTTTGAATTTTGGTCTAATCAAACAATTTCACGGGGTAAAAAACGATTTTTGCAAATTTTGAAAATCCTATAACTTTTTTCGTTTTCATAAAATTACAAAATTTGTAAATTAGGATCGAGAATAATGAGAAATTAGTTAAAATTACGATTACAATTTAAAATCATAAAATTTAAAGTTCTATTTAAATCCTAAATAGTTTAGTTTGAAATTAGTCAAATTTAAGAAAGTTAAATTAATTATAATAGATAATTCTGCAAAAGAAAAATTTCCCTACTCGCGGTAGAATATTCTAGTTTTTAATAGAATAATTTTGTAGATCTAAAATGAACAATTGTATTTACAAATATCGTATATTTAAAGAGAAAAAGGAAAAATTTTCAAGAATAGGGAAAAACGCATGAATTTAAAGGGGCGGGCCCCCGCCAAGGGGACAGAGGAAAGACTGTGAACCTTGAATTTATCAACTCTAAGAAGTTCTGCTTTTTTAAAAAATAGAAAAGTCCATAATTCTACTTTTTATCAATTTTTTAAGGTGAAGAAATAAAAGTAACTATCAAAAAAAGAGATTGACTCGATTAAATAAAATCTAATCCTCTTTTTGACTATATTTCTGAATCGACGAGATTTTTAATTAATTAAAGACAATAAATAATCCCAATAAAACATTTATCAATTCAAAGAAGCTCTACAACGGAAACTTTACAACTTTCAAATTCTGATTTCCAGATTTAAAGCCATCAACCTTGAATGCTTTACAATTTAAATGAATTCCAAATTTAAAACTTTGAAATTTAAATGCCTTCTGCTTGAAATGGTTTTGTTTCGCCTTTTTATCGATGGGTCCTAAAAATAAATTTTGGATTCAGGAATGCTTGTAGTTTCCAAGAAAGACGATCTGAATCAGTGGCCAAGAAGGAAGCAAAACAATCATGAGGTGACGTGAATAAATAAATTTCGATGAACTTGTAAGATGTTTTGACTTTAAAAACGCTGAGGTGGCGATAACAAAATTCTGCACACTGGTCAAGGTCTGACCTGTTAAAGAACTAAACGTTTAAAATGTTCTGACACGTGTGCAGAACCTAATCTATATCGTAAAATACGGTAACAGATCTATGAAATAATTTTTAGTCAATATTTGTTTATTTCAGAATGAAATACAACACAGTTAATTTAGCACCAGACACGAGTTTCCTGTTGATGTTTAAACAAGATTACAAAAGATATTTTTTAATATTTCAGCCAATAAGATTTATAATATAAATATAGGAAGTTCATTTAATTGCGAAATTTGTAGGATTGAAAATAAATACTGAAAATAAGAAATAAGTCTTTTTTTGCAAAGATATCTTCTTCTAAGTTAATATTTTAATGTGAAATTTATCTAGTCGTAATAAAATTGTTGACAAGTATTCCTACACTAAAAAAATATAGTTTGATGCAGAGAATTATAAACATTGTTTTGTTCAGTTTAAATTTTGAGCCTAGAATTTATCTGCATCTCTTGGTGCAATTCTTGGTAGACAGATGTTTTGACCACGTGGAGAGATACCGTTTTTCTCACGCTTAATACTCACAATATAAGAGCAGCGAGCTTATTAAATTTATCTAAAATAAGCAATAAGACTACAGAAATATAAGGAAAAAAGAATGTAATTTTTGTTTAAAGAGAATTATATTTCTGCGGCTCTTCTGAATTTTTCTAAATTGGAAATGTTCAAACTTAATTTTTAATGTTGTAATTTAGAACTTTTTAAATTTCCTAATTAAAATTTTTATAACTTTGAATGATTTTTCATCCGAAAACATTTAAATATGATTGTTTTTGAATGCATAGACTTTCAACTTTTACTATATTTCAAACTGGTTAAAAATGGTTACAACATAGAAAATGTAAAATTTTAAACAACTGTGAATTAACTTTTAATTGAATAAGTTATTGAATGGAAAGTAACAAAATTTGACTAAAATGAGATTCGAACTTTCAAAGGACTTAAAACAATTCTGATATCTCCAAAGAATTTGCTCAAATGCATTCTTGAAGTGATAAAAAGTCTGCAAAACTCTTTTATCACATTCTCCTGTTTTTAAACAAGATTTAAAATAAAACTTTAATTATAAAAAAGTACTTCTCTCTGTGATTTGGTTGGAATTGAAGACAAAAACACGGTTAGAAATTTTAAATTCGTTAAGCTAAAAAATATTAAATTGAACGATTTTTAAGTTAATAATAATTATTAATTGCAATAGTCTGTTTTCCCATTTTAAAAGCAATCAAATTTGAAAATGTTCAGATTAACAAAAATTAAAGTATGTCAGTTCAAATTTTATGTACTTAAGGTAGTTTTTTTGTGGTTGGCCGTGTTTAAAATCAGATCTCTGAAAAAAAGTTTTTCTTTGATTTCAAGAATAAAAACAGTATTACTGTTGATGTTATTTCAAATTAAAAACATTATTTTTAATGAAGGAATTGCAAAACTTAGAAAAAACATTTATTTTAACAATGTTTTTTGCAATTGAATTTTTTTACCATCGCTTCTTACCAATTTTTGAAAAATAGCTGAATTTTAATAAATGATGGCTTATTTTTTCCAGGAAAACATTCTCCACAAATCAACTGTTTCCAATTGTTGAAGTACATTTTTTTATAACTGAAATCGATAAAACATATTTTTTTAAAGAAAGAATTTTTACACAAGTAACTAAATTTGAAGATTATTTACTTATTTTCAAAATTTATTAATATAATAATAAAATAATAATTAATTCAAATTCAACTACTTTTTAAAATTAAGAAGAAGCGACGGTAAGAAAAAATTCAATTATAAAATATATTGTTAAAATAATAAATTATCGTAAGTTTTAAACATTTGTCATGAAAAATAATGTTTTTTCTTTCATAATACATGAATGATAATATAATTTCAATTCTTAAAATCATAGAAAACTTTTTTCGAGAGACCTGATTTTTCCTACAACTGCCTTAAATTTTAAATTCTTCTATTGAAGAAATAATCAGATTTGCAGGTTTGGATTGTGCGATCCACCTTAAATACAGAGTTTTCAATTTCTTGCAATTTGAAGGTTTTTTTAAATCGTTTCAATTCTAAGTCTTCGAATATCGAACCCGGTTAAAATTAAAAGAAACCTAGTTAGAAAGTCTTCAGAATGAGAAGAATTCAAGTTTGCAAATAAAATTTGAAAACCATCCACATTTTATTCCTTAATATCCAAGTTTAATGGCCTAATGCTTTCTAATTGTGAAGTTTACAATTTCACCAGAGAATTTTCAACATTTTTAAACTAAAAATCATTCGCCTGTAAAATCTGTTTCTCTTGACGCTGAAGTTAGAGACAGGGTTAATAATTTACCTCCGTCTTTTCGACTGGGGCGAATCGGTTTGAACTTGTTGTATCTGATGGGGCGATAAGGTGGGCCCGTAAGATAGTAGCTGACTTCCGGGCGCTGGTCCCGCAGGCGGAGGGGGTGGTGGTCCCAATTGATAACCCATGGGTGGTGGTGGGACCCCATAATGAGAAGGACCAGGGCTGGGTCCCAAACCATATCCTGCACTCCCTGCACCACCCCCGTACATTCCACTTCCTCCAGGATACTCTATCTTGGCGAACTTTATCGTCACTTTAAATCCACACCTAACAAAATCACAAAGATCTCTAAAAGCGCACTATAGGATCCAGGAAATGAACTTGTATCCGGGATTTATTTTAAATCCACCCTCCAAAGAGTACTTTCTTGATAGTCAGAGCTTAGTTTGTTGAACAGAGTTTGACGACGAGTCTTCATGAATTGTCGATTAAACCCCATCTTTGTCAGATTGCTACCCGGATATCGAATCTCAAGTTTTTTCATTATTAGTAGACTCCAGGGACCGATCTTGGCAATTTCGATTCTGTTCTTGAAAGTTACAATTCGCGATGCGGTCACTTTCACGGATCGAATCGTACGTTATTGTGCGACTAATGAGGTTCGCGTTTCTTCACATTCCTTCAACGAACGAGCGATATTCGACATGAACCAAAGACCAAAGTCGCATTTCTCTGCTTCGTGTCCGTCTCCAGAATTGACACTCGGATGAAATGCGTCAATCTTGGTTGACAGTCTCTCCAGGAAGGATGCAGTCTGCTCTAAAGTCTAAACAATCCTCTTCTTCTGGCGATAAAAATATTCTCCGGCTGGTCCCATCCTCAAAGATTTCTCTAGATACAACAGAAGGCATTTTTATTTTAGAATGAAATCCATTTTCATATCAGTTCTCAACTTCTGGGATCTGAAATTAATCTCTTTTGGGGTCTGCTTTTTCGTTAGCTCTTTGGAGAATTTTGTTTTGGTTTCTTTTCAAGTAGGGTTGCACTCCCGCGCGCACAGATTTGAAGTTTGCCGCGTGGTTTGAAGTTTAGAAGGTCGAACCGGTCGGTACCATGACGATTCGGGAGATAATTTCTTAATACGGAAGGAAGGAAGGAAGCGAGTTTTTCGGACGGGTCGTTCGGCGACTGGTCACCACCCACAACCACAACTCGCCAGTGACTGATTCCACCATAGGCACATAATGTGCCGCAGTGGTACCCCGGTAAAGACTATCACTTCTCCCACCAGTGAGCGGAACAGCCACCGTGTAAAGCACAACTTTTAACCAAGATGCATCGTCTCGCGTTTGTGCATGCATGTACACACCTAAGTACAATGGCGTAACCTGGGAGGAGTGTTTATTCAAATATATCTATTGTGCTTGTGTGACAATATTGTTTCGAGATTCGAAGATTTGAGATAATGGTATTCGGCTGATCTAATGTGTCCAATCCGTTGGAAAGTTTACACGAAACAAATTAGCAAACTTTCAAATTTAATAGCAGTTTTGTAATCATCCCTGTGAAGAGATTGAATTTCTAGTTTAAAAGTATTTGATTTGGATGTCAAAGAAATTTGGAAACTTTAAAATTCGAAAAATTAGGATACCTACCCGATGGAAGATTTTATATTCCCGGTCATTCCTCGGTTTCTGGGATCACATTCAGTAGTTCGTTTATTATTGAAAACTCTTTATACCATATTTTTTCGGTTCAAAATTCAACTATTTTCGTGGAAAATTTAACTGTTTTTGTGAAAATTACCCTTTTTGGCTTGAAAATTTCCCTTTTTGGCTTGAAAATTCAATAATCTGATTGATTATTAATTCTTTTTGTTTGAGGCTTTTTGGATGAATTTAACTGTTTTTAATTTAAAATCTTTTTTGGTTTAAAATTCAACTACTTGGCTAAAAGTTGAACAGCTTTGTTCAAAATTCATTTTTTTATTGAGGATTCATAATTTTAGTGGACAATTCATCTCTTTGGTTGAAAACGCAATTATTTTGTTGAATATTCATTTTATTTGGTCGAAAATTCAACTATTTTCGTAGAAAATCCAACGGTTTTGTAGAAAATTTGTCTTTTTGGCAGAACTCAACAATTTGGTGGAAAAATCTACTATTTTCTTGAAAATCCGTCTTGTTTTTATGAATTTAACGGTCTTTGATTGAAAACTAAAATCTTTTTTAGTTTAAATATCAGCTATTACATTTTTTGTTGAGAATACTTTTTTTTGTTTGAAAATCCAACTACTTGGTTAAAAGATGAACTACTTTGTTGAAAATTCATTTTTTGTTGGATGAAGACTCATTATTTTAGTTGAAAATTCATCTCTTTGGTTAAAAATTCGCCTTTATCGATAGAAAATTTTGGTCGAAAATTCATCTTTTTGGTGGAACATTAATCTATTTGGATCTAAATAATCTACTTTCTTGAAAATGCAATATTTTTACTTGAAATATGAGGAATTTGAAGCATTTCATTTTGAACGTAATATTTGTGATTACATTAATTTAATTAAAAAGAATGAATTCTCCTATTATATTAAAATATAGAAAATCTTATAAATATTTGAAATTTTAATATCTTGAATTTCTGTTTATGATTCTTAAAAAATGAATAGAAACCTTGTGAAAAGGGAGAAAATTGGGTCAAAATTCTCAATTTTATATGTTTTAGACGATTTTTCAAATTTAAAATAGTCAAATTAAAAGCGTTGCTTGTCCTAAAGTCTAAATTATAATTCTTTATGGAAATATTCTGTTCGAAAGTAAAAATTTTAATTTTTTAGAAGAATTCGTGTCTCAAAGTCTAAATTATAATGCTTTACGGAAATTCTCTGTCTCAAAGTACAAATTATAATTATTTACGGAAACTCTGTTTAAAAATGAAAATGTTAATGTTTTATGAAAATTTTCTGTTCCAAAGTGAAAAATATAATGCTTTATGGACATTACCTGTTCCAAAGTGAATCCAAAATGAAAATGATCATTCTTTACGGATATTCCCAGTTCCAGCTCAGACTTGCAATTATTTTAGAAAATTCGCTGTTTCAACTCAGAATTAAAGTAATAAAATGTAAGAAACCACTTTTAATCTCCATATTGAAACATTTAGGAAAAAAATCCCGGTCACTGAACCAAATTCCTGATTTCCTGATAAGGTAGAATCTGTGAAAATGCAACAGGTTCCACTGTGGAAATCATCTGAAGTTGAAAGGGTGAAACATAATTAAAATTGTAACGTTTCAGTTGAAAACTAATTTTATTTAAATAATATTTTAACATTCTGAATAGTCGAAAATTTTATATTTAGATACTATAAAAATTTATAAGGATTTACAAGGGGACCTTTAGGTCTGCTTTTTTTTGTTTGTATTGATACTTTCCTGAATGAAAGGTACGTACCAGAGGTTTTCTGAGAAAAATCATGAAGACGCAATTTTGACCCATTTACGAGAAAAATGCATTTCAAAAATTGCAAAACGGATGGTCATTAAGCCGGTGTAAAAGTATATCGAAGAGTCGGTTGCTCCCTGGTAGAGTGCTCGGCTGATAGCCGCAAGGTTGCGCGTTCGATTCTCGCTATCTATACTTTTTTTTTATTCGTTAAAATGCTTTTTTATTCCATTTTTGAATTTAATTAAAATTCTTTATTATTCAATAGTTTCTAGTATCTATATTATTGAATTAAAGTAGGAACAAAGTAGGAACAAAGTAGGAACAAAGTAAAAAAATACACTTTCAAGACACTTCTGATTCTTGTTAGTAAATATCTATGAAATGAGTCTTTACATCCACTGGCATTTCGTATTTATTATTTGAATAATAATATAATAATATATAAAAATAATAATATAAAAATATATAATAATATAAATACTAGAAACTATTGAATAATAAAGAATTTTAATGAAATGCACAGTTGTCGAAACGAGTGGTAATAAAAATACGATTAACAGAGTTTTCATTGAAAATAAGGAATAAATAATCATTAAATGATATAATTTTATCAAATGTTATTCAAAAATGGAATAAAAAAGTATTTTAATGAATAAAAAAAAGTATAGCTAGCGAGAATCGAACGCACAACCTTGCGGCTATCAGCCGAGCACTCTACCAGGGAGCTACCGACTCTTCGATATTCTTTTACACTGGCTCAATGACCATCCGTTTTGCAATTTTTGAAATGCATTTTTCTCGTAAATGGGTCAAAATTGCGTCTTCATGATTTTTCTCAGAAAACCTCTGGTACGTACCTTTTATTGAGGAAAGTATCAATTCAAACAAAAAAAAGCAGACCTAAAGGTCCCCTTGTTAGATTTACAAATTATAATTTAGAAAATACATTCAAACTATAAACCTTGATAGCTAGCAATTAAACATTAAATTCTCAAACTCAAAACAATATAAGAAAGAGATTCAGTTATTGCTGTGTTTAGGGTTTAAAAAGCATCTTTGATTAGAAATGTTCTAGTAAAGAAACGAGGAAACCATGTGAATTCGGAACATTTTAAACTTGAGAGAAATCAAATTCGAAACTCTTCAAATAAAGAAGAATTCTGATAAAAAGCTTCTACATATAAGACTGTTAAATTTGATAATCATGGAAATCGCAAAGCTTTCAAACTGCGGAGCAATTAAATTTGAAAGCTTTGAATATATGAATATTTGAATGTTTTGAATTTTGAAATAAAGTTTGATTCTTCTGATTGAAACCAATTCGAAGTTAAATGCATTTGAATTCAGAATCAGGAAAATTTCGAACTTGAATATACTTAGACTTCAAACTCTTTATTATAAAAAAAGATTTTAAGGTATTTAAAGGTTCAAAGCTTTTCCATTGGGAGGTTTTAAAATTAAAAAGTATGTGAATTGAGAAAATTGCTAATTTAAATTGACATTAACTTTTTTTTAAATAAAAAATAAGGCCTATAGATTCTAATCTGATATTTTCTTTCGAAAAGAGTTCCAAGTATTAAGCTTGGGAAATGGTATGAGAGGCATTGAAATCTCCTAAGTTCCTAAGACATAAGGAGCCACCGTGGTAACTTTGTCATCATACGAGAATACTCCTTGCTCGTAGATTTTTCAAACAATGCAATCGGTCGAATTCTCTTTAACAAAGTCGACACGAGGGCCGTTACCGTTACATGCAGTTTGTTTCATTTGCAAAGTACTTGATCTTACAGTTTCAAATGCAAACTACACACGGAAGTCAGAGCAAAAGAATATTTACTACTCATTTTTTCTCCTTTTCTTTTCATAAAGAAAAAAATTAGAGTCCTTTCAAAAGACACTAAGAAAATATTTTAAATGTTCAAGATAAGATCAATTCTTTGGTTTCGATATTCAGTAATTTTATATAGCATAAAAATATCACAATAAATACACATTATAACAGGTATTCTGCAAATATTTCGTGAAATATAATATATTGAAAGTTACAACCAACTAACATATTTTCAAGGTAAGACATTTCCGCCACCTGTAAATTGTGATCTATCAGTCGCCAAATAGGTACCTGGCAGGTACTAACATTTTAGGGTCTGAAATCGTTTCCAGATGTTTCTTATTTAACTGGGCTTTTATTGGCTGTCCCAAGTTCCCATCGTAAAATTACTATGCCGCTCAACCAGCAGAAAACTTTCCGACAGTAAATTGTCCCTCCAACCTAAAACTCAAATATATGTACTTTCCTCGTTTGACTTTAAAGTTTAACGTTTAAAAGTCTGGAGTCTGGACTGGACCTTTACATCAGTAAATAATTATAGAAAGTTTTATTTAATTTATTCATTTCCTTAAAAAATGTTTAGTAACTGATTAATTGTTTGTATTCAGTTTCATTATCTCTTGTAATATTTCACTTAACACTGTAAATTCTAAATTTCTTTCAAAACTGGAAATGACTATGTATACCAAAATTTCGGTACAAATATGGACTCTACACTCTACACAAAAATCCGACAATTCGTACCGAAATTTTAGTACAAATAGCCCCTTTCTATAGCTTCCCCTATTCGTACCGAACAAATCCGGCTACATATTTGTACCGAAATTTCGGTACACATAACCACGGCCTTTAAAATTCGCAAAATATCTACAGACTTCACCCAATATGCTCTCGAAATTGGATTTTCAACCAAATAGTTGAATTTTAAATAAAAAAAGTTTAATTTTCAAATCAAAAAGACGAATTTTCAACAAAAGATTTGAGTTTTCAAGCTAAGAAGTCAATTAAAAAAAAGATTTGACTTTTAAACCTAAAAAGATGGATTTAAAAAACAAGTTAATTTTCAAACAAGAGAGATGAATTTTCAACCAACAAAGATGAATGTTCAAACCAAAAAGACAAATTTTCAACAAAGGAATTGAATATTCAACCAAAAATGATTTTTCAGTCAAGAAAAAAAATAAATTTGTTCAAAATGTTGAATTTTCAAGCCAAACAAACAAATTTTCTAACAAAAATTTGGTTTTCAACCCCAAAATACGAATTTTAAATGAAAAAGTCAATTTTTAACAACATATGTAGTTGAAGTTTCTATAAAATTGTTGAATTTTTAAGCTAAAAAGATTACTTTTCTACAAAAAAGTTGAATTTCTATGCCGAAAATATGAATTATTAATAAAAAAAGTTAATTTTTAAACAAGAAATTTAATATTTAACTAACTGGTTGAATATTCAATTAAAACAGATTATTTTTTAACTAAACAGTTTATTTTTAACCATAAAATATTACATTTCTAGAAAAACATTACTTTTAAACAGAATAGTTGAACTTTCAACTAAATTCAATTAAAATTCAATTAAAAAGAATTAACTTCCAATCAAAAGATGAATTTTCAATCTAAAAGGACGACTTATCTACCAAAAAAGACAAGTTGAATTTACCATCAAAAAGATGAATTCTCAACGAAAAATGTATTAGTTGATATTTCAAACAAAAATATTTTTATTTTACAACCAAACAGCTGAATTTTCAACTAAAAAAGAAGCATTTTCAAAAGAAAAAGACGAATTTTCAACACAAAAATTGAATTCCCATCCGAATACTTAAATTTTGTACTAAAATAGTTGAATTTTCAACCCAAAAAGACGAATTTATAATTAAAGAGGATGACTTTTTAACAAAATTGTTGAATTAAAAACAAAATAACGACATTTTTAACCAAAACGATAAGTTTTCAACCAAAAATATAATAAAATTTTTCAACCAAACAGAATGAAACATCAACCAAAAAAAGGTAGATCTTTTTATTAGCTTCAATTCACTTCGCATTTAAGCGAAAAATGAAAGAGGAGAAAAGGGGGAAATTATTGCAAACAGGGGGAAAAAGATTATTTCTTTTTAAAAGGGAGAAAAGAGGGGAATTGGGGGAAAAGTGTGAAGTTTGTATCTATGTACGATTTTACGGAACGTAGAACTTCAGGAGAACGGACAGTTCAAGAAAAAGGTAATAAATTTCCTATAGGTGAGATTCGGCAAAAAAAATTCGGCAGGGACTCAAAATCAACCTTGCACCTGTAGTTTGTCGTATTGTGTTGGCCCCTGTAGTGCTGTAGTAACTACAAAAGGGCAACCCTAGTAAGGAGGACCTAACGCCTAAAATTAACATCTGAATGAATTCCGAGATTTTAAATCCATTCGAATATTTCCTTGAGGCTATTTTAAAACTTTTTAGTAACACTTTCACATCGAAACTTAGTAGAAAACTGTAAACGATTAAAGTAAAAGATATTAATTCTTTTTAATATAAATAGAAACTAAACGTTCAGAAATTGTATTTCAAAATGTATACATATATAGAAGAGTTACATTTAATTCTACAATAAATTCAATTTTAAAAATCTTTCAATTTCTTATAATGTAAAATTCATCTTGAATTTACAGGGTGTCTACACAAAACCTGGGGAAAAATTCCCTGACCAGGTATCTCACATTTTTTAAATAATCGAATTGGAATATCTATACAATTTGCGAGCTTATTATAAATCATGTTTTTTTTTCAGTTTCTAGGAAACCAATTATTACGTTTAATTAAGAAAGTTTAATGTGGGTACTGTATTAAATGCAATGTAAACAGCTTCAAATGCCTATATTTTCAAGTAAAAATATGGAATTTTCAACCAAAAATTCAAAAGTTTAAATGTAAAAAATTAATTTTCCACAAAAAAAAAACACAACTTTCCAAGAAAAGTGATGAGCTTTCAATAAAATTATGAATCTTCAGCAGGAATAGATGAAATTTAATTTAAAAAGATGAGTTTTCAACAAAAAAGTAAATTTCAACCAAGTAGTTTTATTTTCAATCACAAAGATGGATTTTCAAATAAAATTACGAATATTTCAGTGAAATACTTACATTTTTAAACAAAAAGATGAATTTTCAAACAAGATGGTTAATTTTTTCAAACAAAAAGATTACTTTTCTACCAAAAAGACGATTTTTTAACAAAATACGTAGCTTTTTAACTAAAAAAGACAAATTTCCAATCAAATAGTTGAATTTTTAAGTAAAAAAAAAGATCAATTTTTAACCGTAAATGGAATAGATAAATTTTCAGTTAAAGAAATTAATTTTTAATCAAACTGATGATTTTTAAACCAAAAAGATGAATTTTCAACTAAAATAATTACTGTTGGACTGGAATAGTTGGATTTTTAACCAAAAAGATGAATTTTCAATTGAGAAGACTAATTTCTACCAAAAAAATACGAATTTCCAACTAAAAAAAAAAAGATAAATGATCAAGCAAACATTGAATAGTTAAATTATCAGTTTCAAGAATCAATTTTTAACCATAGGCATGCATTTTCAACCAAAATGATGGCATATTCTAACGAATCACTTTCAGTTAAAAAAATACTTTCCAACAAAGAAATTAATTTTCAAAAAATAGATACACTTTCAAACGAAGTGATGAATTTTCAACTAAAATAAATAAAATATTAAATGAAGGATTAACTTCAAACTAAATTGATGAATCTTTGACTAGAACAATTAAATTTCCAACCACGAATATTAATTTCTACCAAAAACTGAATATGTAGTTACATTTTTGGTTAAAAAAACTAATGTTCAACCAAAGGGATGCATTTTTAACTGGAATGATGAAGTATTCAACTGGAACAGTAACATTTTCAATTGAAAATAAAAAACATTTCAACAAAAAAAGCTCATTTTTAAAAACAAAGAGATGAATTTTTAATTCAAATGGTGAATCTTTGACCAAAAATATTAATTTCTTATTTTCCTGACAATTTCAGGTAGAGTAGATACCCTGACTGAATTGTAGGTAATTATTTATGAAAAAATCCACGGAAATATAATATATTTGAGTTGTTAGAAGTATAGTTTCATTCTCTTGGACATTTTATATTTTACACACCTCGTATAACGAGCACCTCACGAAATCACGTCTGAATTAATGTTCCGCTTCCTTCGAGAAGCAACATTAAAATTCAAACCGCCTACTCAAGAGTATTGAGGCTTTTCTCGAAATTCGTGCGTCGTCTTTGAGA
The DNA here is from genome assembly GCA_932178445.1 of Andricus quercusramuli. Taxonomy (NCBI): domain Eukaryota; kingdom Metazoa; phylum Arthropoda; class Insecta; order Hymenoptera; family Cynipidae; genus Andricus; species Andricus quercusramuli. The sequence continues at coordinate 667,728 of CAKNXH010000053.1, read as the reverse complement.
TTAACGATACCCCTGCTTGTATTCGTCCAAGCAAGAAAATTCCTAATTCTTTTAAATCTTTTTAATCGTGTAGAATTGTAGATAAGGCCATAACAAGGAATTTGTAAGTATCAAGAAATTGAGTAGCTATTAAAAAAAAAAATCTTACAAAGACTAAAATTTAATTAGTAAGCGAAACATTTAGTAAATTAATTAACAGATTCCTACCTACAATTTAATTCCTTGAATATCCATTAATTTATTATATTAATTTATTATATTAAATATATTTATAAAATATTATAAAGATTAGATTATATAAAAATTTACTCGTTATACTTAGTATTTTTTCTTTCTATAACTTTAAATAAACCTTTGATTAAAAAAGAGGATTATATAAAAATTGATGCGACTTGTAATACATTTATTTTTATAATTTAATGTCTATTGAATATAAATTGTTTTAAACAATAAGAGTTCTAAAAATAAAATTAGGAAATAAAATTGCAAGTATTATTCTAAAATTAAATTTAATTCTTATTAAGTATCTTATTAATTTATTTAATTTAAAATTGAGAAAATAATTTTTTTTATTCAAGTATTATTCTAAAATTAATCTGCTGCTCAAATTCTAATTTTAAATAAAATATGTCCAAACTTTCAGATTAATTGACATTTAAAAAACATACCCTATGCTGTCGATGCTCCTTTTTTGTGCCATTTTCCGTGGATCGATTCCTGAAATCAGAATCAATAATTTAAAATTGAAACTCTAATAAGACCTCACACAGTTCTTAGAAAATATTTATGGACTTCAAAACAAATTAAAGCAATTATCGATTTGGTGGAACTATTAATTACAACCCGAGCTCGAATTGAATTTTCATCAAAAATAAAAAAAATAAAACTACCTTTATAAGCAGGTTAGAATCAAATAGAAAATAATGAAATGAAATTACCGAAATTTGCATTTTAGATCCGTTTATTCCATTTATTCAAAGAGGTCCTGGTGGCAAGCCTGACCCAAAAATTCACTGATTCTTTCTAAATTTACAAACTGCTTCATGAGAAATCGAATCGTTTTGTATAAAAACAATTCTAGAGCATTCTCACGTGATTTATGATGATATTTTATGTGAAAAAAACGCTTTCAATGTCAATCTTTATTCTAGTGGATGCTTACCTGGCATAGAGTGGGTGATTGCGGACATTTGGATAAACATTCAAGTTGTTTCCTCACACCGTTAAGACACAATAAAAACAAGAACGCAGCCGACTGTCGGCTTCAATCTTTGATTTTTGTTTCGCTTCACTGACATAAAAACTGGGTGTTTACACTGAGCAGCTGCGCCATTTTGGAGTTTGGTCGGGCTTTTTATTTTTGCTTGTGCACGAAACGAAAGGAAGCCGCGATCCCATCGCGATCTAGCGGACGATTCTCTAACCTGATTATCATTTCATTTTCGAATGGCAGAATAAAAAACGGAAAATCTATTTTTTGAGACTGTGAGTGTTATAAAGAGTTACATTTATGAAGCATTCTCATTAGAAATAAAATTTCGCAGGATGTATGCTCGAAATATTTCAAGTTCGTTTTAGATTTTGGAGTTAGATTGTCAAAAATCGATAAGTTTTCAAAAAAGTAGAATCCTGCCGCGAAAAAAAATGAGTCAAGTTAAATGTTAAATTTGTTGAGCTAGAGACCAATGAGATCCCGTTTTCATTAGGTAATAAAATAAATAACGAAATAAGCGTGTTCTGATTGGATAAAAAGCTTTCAGAATCATTAGGTGTAATTCACAGAACCGGATATAGATTTTTGAATTGCGGGAAATTCGAATTGGATTGATTCTGCTTTCAATTTTTGAATACATAAATATAAATTGGAATTAAAGAAAAAAGATTGGGGTTATTAGAGCATTTAGAGGTAATGAATACAAAATTTGAACTTGAGAAATTGTTCATGAGAAATTATTCTGAGATAATAATTGAAATTTGAATTCAAAATCAAAGTAGAAAATGTTTTAGCTTTAGCAAATAATAAATACAAATTTTCCTAAAGAAATACTTGAAACTCACCAATTTTGGAATTTGATTTTTTCATCAATTCAAAGTCTTCAAATACGAAGCGCACAGTTTCTTCAAAATCATAAGACAGCAAATACTTAAACAGTGCATAAAACAATTTATTCTTTACCGATTTTGAATTTTACTTTCAGAAAAATTCTTCATTCAATTTTAAAGAAATTGTTATTTGAGTAGGAAAACAATTTTTAATAACAAAATTTCAAATAACTATCTATTATTTAAGTTTATTTGTTAATCTGTTTTCAAGGTTATATAAAATAAATATTGAACTCCTACGACTGTTTCAGAAACTTCAAACAGATTTTTGGAAGATTTCAGATATGTTGAATCGAAATTTCAACAAAATAGTTCATTTTTGACTAATTAGTTGAATTTTCAACCAAAAGGGATGCATTCTCAACAAAAAAATTATCTCATGATTGATATTTTAAACAAAAAAGATTTTAATTACAACTTAAAAACAGTTGGACTCATTTGAAAAGGACGAATTTTTAACAAAATAGTTGCATCCCTAATATGAACAGATTAATTATCAACAAAATAGTTAAATTGTCAACCAAAAAGTTGAATTTTTAACAAAATAATTAAATTCTCAAACAAAGAAGTTAATTTAAAAAAAGGAGTACAACTTCAAACAAAGTATTCAAAATTTCAACCAAAAAGATGAATTCTAAACGAAAAATTTTAATATTTGATATTTAAATTACAGTCTGCTTCAAATATCTTTTCAAATTTTTTGTAATCTGTTTGAAATTATTAAACCTTCTAAATATTTTTAAGGATGAGTCTAATTTTTTCTAAAATTGTTTTAAAATTCTGCAGAATAAAAAGAATGTTTTAAAAACTTCAAGATTTTGTTTCGACAATTTTGGGAATCATTTGAAATGTTTAAAAATCTTTTTATATATTCTCTTAAACTGTATTTTTAAAACAAAAAATCTTGAATAATTTTTCCAGGATTCTTAAGAATTTTTTCTATTATTTCACCTATCAAAAATTTTAAAAGCTTTCCAAACTTTATTTCCAAATTTTCAAAAATCTAAATTCCGTTTTCGATTTTATGAATTTTTTGGAATACTTGGTGAATCTTTTGAAATGTTAAAACTTTCGTTTAAATTTTCTCACAAAATAGAGTTATCAAAATAAAAATTCATTACAACCCAGAAGTCTTAAGAAAACCTTTTTATTTATCTTGATACTTTTCAAACTCCTTTTTGAAAATGATTTGAATTATTCTTAAATTTCTTTTAAAATTCTGCAAAACAAAATAAAATTTCGTAAATCTTTCAGATTCTATTTTTGACAATTTTGGGAATCTTTTAAGATATTCTCTCAAAATTAATCTTTCAAATTAGAAAATCAGTGAAAATTTGTTTTTAAAATTATCAAAAATCTGCCTTTTGTTAAAATTTGTTTGAAATGTTTTCGAAATTTTAATTATTTTTGAATCATTACAAAACTTCCAAATATTTAAAAAAAATCATTCAAAATTCTGCAAAATGTAAAAATTGTCTTTAAATCTTCAAGATTCTTTTTTGACAATTTTGGGAATCTGTTGAAATGTTACAAAATCTTTTTAGATATTTCCTTAAAATATATTTTACAGAATAAAAAATCATTAAAAATTATCACGAATCTTAAGAATTTTTTTATTATCTTGATCTCTTGATACGTTTCAAAATACTTTAAAAAAATTTCCAAAGTTTATTCAGAAATTTTGAAAAATCTACATTTCGCTTACTATTTTTTGAAATCTTTTCAAATTTTAAATTATTTTTGGAATTTTTTCAAAACTGCAATATATCTTTAAAAATCTTGAAGATTCTTTTTTGACAAATTTGGGAATCTTCTGAAAGTTTTCAAAATCTTTCTACATATTCTCTTGAAATTAATTTTTCAAAATAAAAAATCATTACGAATTTTTCCAGAAATCTTAAGAAAAGTTTTTTTATTTTCTTGATACGTGCCAAAATTCTGAAAAAGCTTCGATTTTTCTATTCCGAAATCTTAAAAATTCTTCGTTTTGTTCAAGATTTATAAAAGTCTTTTCAAATTTATAATTGTTTTTTAATCTTTTCAAATCGTTTGAGGCTTCTAAATATTTTTACAAATAATTCTTCCTAAAATTGTTTTAAAATTTTGCAGAATGAAGAAATTGTTTTGAAATCTTTCAGATTCTTTTTCGAGAGTTTGGAGAATTTTTTGAAATGTTAAATTTTTTTTACATGTTTTGTTAAAATATATTTTTCAAACTATAAAAAAGAAACAATATTAAAATAATAAAATAATATAATGAAATATAATGAGGAAAAAACATTTATTTTAAATAATAAAATAAAAAGGATTATGAATGTTGAATTCCTGATTAAAGTACATACATTGAAATATAATTTTTAAGTTTGAAAAAACACTTTCAAATAAAAAAAAAATATCTAAAGCTTTGAGGAATTCAAAATGATTTATAAAAATTTCATAAAAAATGTAACACCAATGTAACGCGTTACTTTTTTCAGTACCGATAACCCGTTACTTTTGACTGGTATCGTGTCAAAAACTGAATAATAATCTGCAAAATTTCTCAACACGATACAAAATCACGAGACCTCGATTGAAGCGTAGTCAATCGTTTTTCGTTTCCTGGGTGCTCCGGTACCAGGAATTTTCAATGAACATGTGAACAGAGCACAAGGCGATTTGAAATGCGACGCCCGGCGGTGTATCAAGTACGCAACTTCCGCGAACTCGCTGCTGAGCATTGAGCAAAATGGACGCCTTTGTGTCTGTTTTCTTCGGATTCCCACTATAAATAGTGTTTTTCCCGCGATCAGTCACATCTGAAAGTATGGTGTTTACATGGTTTCGCGAATTATGTAAGTGAAAGTTATGCTCTGCGATGGTGTTGTTTGTTTCATATTTTGATCGATCTAATTTGCCTCCAACCAAGTAGGCCACAGCCACGGATGACAATTGAGTGGATATCTTGAGAGGAAAAATTTCTGAAGGAAATCGCTGAAGGAGGACCACTCCAACTTTCTAGGACCTAAAACTGGGTGCATTTCTACAACTGACTGACAGCTGATAAGGAAAATACGAAGGGCCCTGGCGAAAAACTTCATTCTGCATATTAGACAGTGCAGCATAAATAATCGGGAGGACCAGTTAACTAAAGGTAAATAACACAAAATATCGCGGGAACAATCATTTTTTCACATTTTTGGTTCAAATTCTTGTCAAATTTCTCGAGCAAGTTCTTAATTTCGAGGGTTTATCAGATTTTTAGCCTCTAATTTCATTCTATCTATCAGCTTTGACCTGCTGTCTTGTTTTTATGCATTTTTGTAGAAAGTCACTTTTTCGTTGTATTTCGGTGTACAAATGTTGAGAAGAAATCCACTTGGTGTTCTTTTTTTCTTGAATTTTTTTCCCCAAATGGAAATTTTGGAGCATGGAGATAGATTTGTTCTATATTTCTGTTTATTTTTTTAGGGCGATTTAGAAATTTCGAACGTTAAGTACTGGGGCTTTTTTTAATTTTTTAGATTTGGCATTTTAAATTCTTGTAAACCTGAGGTGGGGTATTTATTGTTGTTTTTATTTCGTGTTTTTCAACACGATTGATTGGATACGAGTCATGAAGATTTTGAAATTTTGTTCATTTATGTTTTTATAATTACATAATAACGAATTTTTATAATCGGAATATTAAGGGTTTTTGTATTCAATGCTCAAAAAACTTAAATTTTAGAATTTATTTTCAACAGTTCTCTTTATGGAAACATAAATGCCAGCTTTACGATTTTAAGTCCACCGAGATTATTTTTAGTGAAACTCGTTTGCTCACAGTTCAATATCAAATAGATAATAAATGGTGAAAAAAAGAAACTCCAATGCTTAACCTAAGAAATATTTGCAATTTTTAAAAATACGGAATAGATCGCTAAAATGTTATCTAATTACAATGTTTAGATTTTAGAACATAATTTTCTTCTTTTTTTTTTTGCGTGAAAGTCAAAATTTTAAAAATACGACTCGTATTTTTTATATTTTCATATATTTTGGCTTAAAATTACAGTCAGAATTCAAGAATGAAATTTTCAGCTTGTTAAAATAATATTTAGAGGCCTTATCTTATTATTTGCATTAGTCGCATTTGTTGATAAAAGATCCACTTGGTGTATTTTTGTATTTTGTTGGATTTAAAACTTCGGTATGTTGGATATGAGAATCCTATACAAATATTGACTATTTATTTATGTTTATATACAGTAATTCTTTTTTGTAATAATGAATGGAGTAGAATTTGAAAATTTTGAAATAATCCATTTCAGTGAAACTTTGATGCTCAATATTAAATAGATAATAAATGTGAAGGTATTTTTGATATTATGTTACATGTACAATTTTTTAACATTGGGAAACTTTCTCTAACGTATTTTGGGGAATATTTTTTTAAAATTGGGAAAATTTATCCGACTATCTTTGCAAAGATTTCGTAACTCTATTGGAAGAATTCCTAAGAAATGTTATGAAATTCTTGCTGGATTTGGGGGAATTTACCTCAATATTATTTTTGATAATAACCACTATTTTATAATTTTTATCACCATGTCTTTGGGAGAAATACCTCATCGTATTAGAGAATATATGTTATAAATCGTGGAAGTTCCATAAATGATTTTCGGAGACAATTTCCTATATTTTAGTTGAAAAATAAAAACTGTAATTTAGGTTGACAGATAAAAATTAGAAGTGTAATTGATTACTGGGGTCGAAAAAATTCTTAGATGCCAAGAAACATTGAGAATCAAGTATTTATTCATTATTCATATTTTTATTAGAGGTGTGCAGTGGTTTTGTTCGCATTTTCCATTCAAATTTAAACACGCTTGCAACATTGGATTTTTCGAAATAGAAAAAATCTAACTGTATATTAAACCTGCTTGATTTCCTTCATTTATTAGAATTTTAAAAATCAAAATTACTCCTTTTTTTCTGGTAGGAAAATGGAGCTAAAAGTGAAGTCGAACTTCGAAAAATTACTTTCAAGACAATATTTATAAAGGTTTTCAAAAATTTCAAAATATTCCCAAAATTTTTAAAAAAGATATGTAAAAGTTCTGAAAATATTCTAAAAATAACTTAGAATTTGAAAAGATACTTAAGAAATCGAAAACGTAATGTAGATTTTTGTACATTTCGAAATAAAATTTGTGAACTTTCTAATAATTTATTTTGTTAAAAATTCCTTTTTTTACGAATTCCACCGTTTTTAATTTCAATATCAAATATTACATTTTTCGTTTAGAATTCATCTTTTTGGTTGAAAATTCAAATACTTGATTGAAAGTTAAAGCCTGAAGGTTTAATATTCAACATTTTACTTCAAGATTCAGCAATTTTGTTAGAAATTAATCGGTTTTGGTCAAGGATTCAACTATTTTGTTAAAAATGCGTCTTTTATGGGTGTATTCAACAGTTTTTGATTTAAAATAAAAATATTTTTTACTGGAAAATGAACTATTGCATTTTTTGTAACATTGTACATTTTTGAAAAAGTTGAACTACTTTGTTAAAATTTTATTTTTTTGTTTAACGGTTCATCATTTTAGTTTAAAATTCATCTCTTTGATTGAAAATGTAACTGTTTCGTTGAAACTTCGTCTTTTTTGATAAAAAATTAATCTTCCTCATAGAATTCAACTATTGGGTTTAAAATTAACTTTTCTCATGAAAATTCATATTTTCGGGTTAAAAAATAACTATTTTGTAGAAAATTCGTATCTTTTTTTAAAAAATTCAACTTTTTGGCGGAAAATACAACTGGTTGTAAATTAGTCTTTTTTGGTTGGGGATTCAACTATTTTTTTGAAAATTCGTCCTTTTTGGATAAGTTCAACTGTTTCTGATTTATAATTAAAATCTTTTTTGGTTGAAATATCAATTATGCATTGAATTTATTGTTGGAACCGGAAAAAATCTTAGATGCCAAGAAACATTAAGAATGAAACATTGATTAATTATTCATATTTTTCTTAGAGATTTGCAGTTGTTTGTTTAATTTTCCATGCATATTTGGGCACACTTACAACATTGCATGTTTTGAAATAAAAAAAATCTAACTGTACATCAAATTTATAAAATTACTCCTTTTTGCTATGAGAAAAATGGAGCCAAAAGTTAAGTCTAATCTTCGAGATTCGAAAAATGGAGTGATTTTGATTTTAAAAATGGTAATGATCTAAGGAAATCATGCCAGTTTGATGTACAGTTAGATTTTTTTCTGTTTCGAAAAATCCATTGTTCCAAGCGTGCCTAATTTTGCATTGAAAAATCCAGGTTTGCTACAGAACCTGGAAAAATCCTAGAGTTTTTATGAAGAAACGGGAAAAGAGCCTGGAAATTTTTATTGTCATTTATTTTTGAAGTTTCAAAAATTATTTTAGTATTTTTGTGCTCATTCTAAAAATTCACATATATGGGGATTGATTAAATAGCGTTCTAGCGATTTGAATGAGTACGGTTGATTAATAACCTAATGTACAGTACCGGCAGAAATTATCTACATGCCTATTTTTTGAACTGTTGCTAATTTCAAAGTTTGCTAAATTGTTAAGACGTTTTTTAACAAAATTCTCCTAGATTCTATCCTAGGGTCGAATTTGTTGCAAAAAAGTCGCGAAATTTCAAATAATGATTGTAGTCGCCACATAATTTATAAAAATTAAAAACAATATTTTTTTAAATATTACTAAAATTCATTCAAATATAATAAATAATAGTTTTAACAAATGTAAGTAATTACACATTTTTGAAATTTCGTGACTTTTTTGCAACAAGTTTGACCCTAGGGCAGAATCTAGGGAGTAAATTCTAAAAAAATCTCAATAATTTAGTAAAATACTGTGGTTAATACCTTTAAAATGACCCAAAGAATCTTAAAAAATGTTCATTTTTTCCAGAGTTATTCCAATTTTTCGAAAAAATCTCAATTTTACGTTTTTTGCAATATCTTTTTATAAAATTGACATTTGCCTTAACCGTAGGCTTATTAGACGCAAAATTTCATTTAAGTTCCTTTAAGTTCCTAGCTTTCGGAACATTTCTCATTTCAACATTTGGGGAAAATCGCAGTGTGAATGAGATACTTCCTAAATTTTATATGAATCACCTTTCTGAAATTCATCCAATTTATTGGGAAAGATTACCCAATTTCTTGGGAAACGTATTTTCAGCGTGAAATTTTCTCCAAAAAAGAATGGGACAAATTCCCAAAATTTTCACAGTCATCTCGTGTCCACGAAATGAGATATCGAATTTAAATTTAACCAAATAGTAGAATTTTTAAAGCAAAAAAATCAACCGAAAATGGAGTAGAAAGTAAAAAGACGAAGTTTCTATAACACATTCGAATTTTTAACCCGAGAATATGAATTTTCAACAAAAAAGTTAATTTACAACCAATCAGTTGAATTTTCAACAAAGTAGTTAAATTTTCAATTTAAAAAAAAAATGAATTTTTAACAAACAAAAAAACAGTTTCAACTAAAATTATGAATCGTCAACTAAAAAAAAAAGATCTTTAAAGAAAGTAGTTCAACTTTCAACCAAGGAGTTGAATTTGTAACATAAAAATACGAATTTTCAACAAAAAATACATCAATTTTAAACTAAATAGTTAGATTTTCTACCAAATTTTGTAATTTTCAACTAAAGAGTAACATTTAATATAAACTTTGAAGTTTATTGTTAATACTTGAAAAATTTTATGACAATATTTTTGAAAATTTGTGACACTATTTGCACTATTTTTGATCTCTAAATTGAGTCCGAGGTTTGCGAACCAAAAAATGAAAATAAAAAAATATATTAATTGTACCGGGACCAAAAGTAGATGTTTTTATTAGGTTTTTTACCACTGAATCCAAATTTGAAAGCGAAATCTTTCTATAACGTCAGGTTTTTGAGAAAATGTGGGGCAAACGCATTTTTGGCAATTTTTTTTTTTAACTACGTAGGGCGCAAACCTGACGCTCTCGAAACTTTTTAAATGCTCAAATTAAAGGTGGAACTTTGTACTTTAAGATAACTTTGAAAATAAATTTCCGTCTCCTATCTTGAGCGGCAACAGGTTTTTCCTGCGGGCGCGTTCGCTCACCACTCCTTAGCACCCGGGTAAACGCGCGCACAACAAAAAATTGTTATCGCTCAAGATAAGCGATGCAAACATTTTTACATTCTCATTCATGAGAGTGTAGCGTGATCGTCCAAATTTTTGATCTGTTAGTTTTTAACGGATCTTTACGTTTCGCCACTCACAGAGTCCGAAAATGAAAAAATATGGTCGGTGTACGTATGTCTGCATTAGGGTGGCTCAAAAACACTTTTTTTCTTAGGGGGCAACGACCCCCCTCCCCCATTTTGTTCCAAATCCGAAAAAATAAAATCCCTAATTTTTGTTTTTTCGTTTTTTCGATTTTAACTGCTGCCGGTTTTGACTTGAAGTTTTCCATTTAAAATGCATGGGGAAAAATCACTTTATCCAGTTTTTGAAATAATTTTTAGGGTTGGAAAAAATGTGACGGCAAAGTATGGAGGCTTGTAGAGAATTATCCAACGAAGAATTTCATTTATCGGAAATATGGGTTTGACACCCCTAACACACGCCTACGAGTCCCTGAAAACTACCCTTAAAACCCCGAATATCAATTCTTCATAAAAACGATCGTATTCTCATCTTTCTTTAACTAAAATTATTTATATTGATCTAGTGGAATATTGATTAACATTGCTTAATTAATTTTCAATTATTTAAACAAATGGAATTTGTTTAAATATTTGTTTCGAAAATTCGTTTTTTTCTCCTAAAAATTATTACTATTGGTCTCGTGGAATATTTATTAAGAATAATTGATTAATTCTCAATTATTTAAACAAATGGAATTTGTTCTAATAATTTTATTTTGAAATTTTGTTATTGAAGTTTATTATTATTTCTTCAGTGGAATGTTTATCATCATTTGTTAATTAATTTGCAAGGTTACAAACAAATTCCATTTGTTTAATTAATTCTTCTAAAACCTTTGTTTTTTTTAAGAAATAAGAATGTTTTGTCTAAAAATTTGTCGAACTGACAGCTTATTATCTTTAATAACATTAATTTATTAAAAAATATTTTCCACTTCTATAAAAGATAAATAACGATAATAAACTGCCATTTCATCGAATTTTTGGAAAAAACATTTTTTAGACAAATGGAATTTGTATAAATATTTAAAAATTAATTAATAAATGTTATTAAATGTTCCACTAGACCAACAATAATGATTTTCATAAAGAAAAAAAATTCAAAAACAAATTATTAACACAAATTTCAACTGTTTAAATAATTGGAAATTAATAAATTATTGTTAATAAATATTCCACTAGATCAATAGTAATAATTTTTAGGAAAAAACCGGATTTTCGAAGAAAAATTATTTAAGCAAATTTCATTTGTTTATATAATTGAAAAGTAATGAAGCAATGTTAATAAATATTCCACTAGACCAATATAAATAATTTTAGGAAAAAAAAGACATGAATACAGTGCCCAAAAGGTAGTTTTTATGGAGAATTGATATTTTTGGTTTTGAGGGTAGTTTTCAGGGACTCGCGGGGGTGAGTTAGGGGTGTCAAACCCATATGTCCGATAAATAAAATTCTTCGTTGGATAATTCTCTACAAGCCTCCATACTTTCACGTCAAATTTTTTAAACCCTAAAAAATTATTTCAAAAACTGGATAAACTGGTTTTTCCCCATGCATTTTGCATGGGAAACTTCAAGCCAAAACCGGCAGCAGTTAAAATAAAAATAAAACGAAAAAACAAAAATCAGGGATTTTCTCTCTTCGGATTTGGAACAAAATGGGGAGGATCGTTTCCCTCTAGCATGAAAAAAATTTTGCCATGCATATTTGAGCCACCCTAGTCTGCATATGTGGTTACCTGAATGTTGTAGCCACGCTAACTTTTGAAGGATTTGTCCAATCGAATTAGCCTTTGCTACCCTTTTTTGGGGTCCCAAAATAAAGTTCAATTTCGTTAACTAGATATTTTCGATCAAAATAACAAAATTTAAAGCATTTGCAAAATTTGAAACAAAATTGTTTTAAGATTTTTGGAAATTTTTATCGGAGGTACTGGTGCGTCGATAAGATTTTAAAAAGTTATATGATATTCAAAATTTGGAATTTAAAAAAAATGGAAAAAAGTATTTCTTTGATAGACTAAGAAATTTTAATCAAAATTGTCACTTGATGTCAAATATATTTTGAAACTGTCCCAATGAAAATTTTCGATTAAACCAAAATTTAAAAAGTTATATGCTTTTCCATATTTTGAAAATGAAAAAAAGAAAAAAAACTATTTTTCTGATGGATTAAGAAATTTCAATAAAATTTTATAATATGATAATTATATTTCGAAACTATCACAATGACATTTTTCGATTAGACCAACATTTAAAATGTTTTATCAATTTCAAAATAAGCAATTGTTGTTTTTAAAAGATCCGTAAGTTTTAATCGTGATTTTTGGCAGGTTTCAACAAGGTTTACAAATTACCTTAATGATATTTTTCAATTGGGCTCAAATTAAAAATGTTCCAGATAATTAATAATCAGTGATAATGATGACATAATTTTTAATATATTTTTCAAACTAACAACAAATTTTGATAGAGTTGACTTAACCGAACTTTGAGCGAGCGGAATCAAAGCCTATGGCTCAGTGTCTCTGTTTGGTAAATTAAAGCAAAAAATTATATTTTCCTGAGAAACTTTGTTTTAAAAAATTGCCAAAACCCATCATTGTTCAAAAGCTTCAACTTCCATTTTCTCATAAGCTATTGATTTTTTTAATCAACATTTTCCCCTCAATTCAGGAACTAATAATCCCAGGTTAAAAATAAAAGCCATCTCGTTCACTTTCTCGGAGCTAGTTGACTTTTTAATCAAACTCTTCACCTTCATTAAGCCACTCATATTCTCGAAATAAAATTTTAAGTTTTTAATTTAATCGATAATAATATTTTATGGAGTGTTTTTTGTCACCCGAAAATTCGTTTTTTTATTTTTTCGGATTAAAAAATTATTTCGAAAGGGGAAACCACCCTACTGTAGAGAGTGCTCCTGCAGTTGATAATTATTAATTTGAATTATTAATGTATGTAAAATAATTAATTTTATGTCATTAATAGTTCAGAAACGATACGTTTTAATGTATTAAAATTATTATTTACTATTTTACTTATATTTGTGCTTATAATTAATGATTACCTACTGTAGGATTATTATCTATTTGTAGGGTGGTCTCCCTAATTTAATGGGCACGTACAAATTTGACAAATTTTATAAATAACTTTATAAATAACTTTTTTTATGTTTAAACGTATAAACAGGCATATTATTGCATAGCAATTGTTTGAAAAATATAGTTACATATATTTAAAAAAATAATAATTTAAACTAGAGTTCAGTTTCTTTGAATATAATTATTATTATTCGGAAGATGCCCGTCTGTTGGAGTATATTATATTAGTGACTGTTTGTGGATTACCGTACCGGGATTTTTTCAATTTTTTAGAAGAAAAATTTATCAAATCATTTGAAATATCACAAATATCATATCGCATGATATAATGCAATTTAAAATAAGTTTGTTTATTATTGATAAGATTAATTAATTAATAAGATTAATAATTAATCATTAATAAAATACTTTCTATGGTGAGACAGTAAAAAAATAATATAAATTGATTTAAACTTTTTTTAATGTTAAGTTCAATTGTTAACTTTTTCTAGCATTGAATCATTCAGTTCACAATGCTTAATTGTAAAATCTTTTAGTTTACAGTTTTGCCATTTTATGTCTTAATTTTTCAGCTTACATTTTCAATCAAAAGAATTTAAAAGTTGAGTTTTGAAGACTCAATTAAAAATTTAAGGCGTTTAAATATGAAATTTTTGGATAAGAAACATTATAAGTTGATCAACTGGAAATATAAATTATTCAATGATTTTAAAAACTGAACTGTACTCAAAATATTAAAAATTGAACAATAATTGATTTTATAATACAATTCTGAATGTATTCAAAACTAAACAACTTACATGTTTCAACGTTGAAAATTCATCTTTTTCAATTCGAAAGTCTTAATTGTTAAATAAATTTAAACGTCCAATTGAAATTTCATAAACTACTTTCAATTTTACAATAATTTCAAATTAATACATGCACAATTAAGCGCTCTAATTCAATTTAAAATCCTATTCAAATATTGTTGCAGTCGAAAATATTCTATTTTCAACTGATTCAGTTTGAAATTTTTTAATAAAAAAAATTCCTAATGAGCAGTTAAAAATAAAATATTTAAAACTAAATAATGTAAAACTGAATGGTTTGAATCGATAAAATTTCAGAGTGCTAAATTTAAACTTTGAACGTGACAATTTTGATTGTTCCATTTAAAGAAAATTTTATTAATTTTTTTCATAACAAAATAATGCAAAAAAATTTGACGACCATTGATATTGAAAAATTAAATTACAAAATTGCAAATTTAAGCATTCAAAGTGGATTTTTTTTTAATTTTGAGTTTTAAATTTGAAGTTTAATAAATTTTTTGTTCAAAAATGTTGTATTTAAACACTCAATAATTTACACGCACAAAATAGAAGCTTTTAATACGTTGCAAAGATTGTTTTAAAATTAAGTGCCATTAAACTGCAAAATTTGTAATCTTAAACTTTCATAAAATGAACAGTACAAGGGCTTCTTGTTAAAAAATATAAATTCAACATAAAATATATATGTATAATAGGAGTTTGAATTTCACAATTCTAATTTCAAAAGTAAGAAAAGAAATTTGCTATTTAATTTTTTTCCGAATTAGAAGAGGAACTTTCTTGCTTTTTACATTTTTATTGAGTTGAAGGCGGGTAACTTTTGTATTTTTAACATTTTTATTTTGTTTAAAATAAGGATTTTTTTATGACTTGAAAAAAAATTGATATTTTTAAGGTTTTTATCTAGTTGGAAAGGAGGAAACTGTGATTTTCAGTATTTTATGAATTGGAAGAAGGATACGTTTTTATTTTTAACATTCTTATTGAGTTGGAAGGGAGAAAATTTTCATATTCAATTTTTTTATGAATTGGAAGAGGCTCTTTTTTTGGCTTTTATCATTTTCATTAAGCTGGAAGGGATGCAATTTTCGTTATTTTTTCTGAATTGAAGGAGGTAATTTTTTCTTGTTAACATTTTTATTGTGGTTAAGGGAAGAATTTTTTATCTTCAATTTTGTTCTGAATTGGAAGAGGGACATTGTTTTGTTTTTAAGATTTTTAGCAACTTGCAAGCGAGGAAATATTGATTTTCATTTTTTCTGATTTGGAAGAACTTTTTTTATTTTCAAGATTTTTGTGGAGTTGGAAGAGAGATTACGGTTTTCCTGTTTTCCTGAATTGGAAGAGGCCAATTTTTTCTTCCTAATATTTTATTGAGTGGAGGCGTGGTAAATTTGGTATTTTCAACATTCAGATGAAATGGTTGAACTTTTTACTTTGAATTTTGTACTGAATTGGAAGAGGGACACGTTTTATTTTTTAACAGTTTTGTTAATTTGAGTTAAAAAGGAGGATTAGTTTTAATTTAGAGCATTAAAATAATAACGTTGGATTTATATTTTTTAACCAGAACTCTTTGAACGGATCATTTGATAAAAGTTTAAGATACAAAATTTTTCAGTTTAATGGCATTTAATTAGAAAAATTTCATTACAACTTATTTAAAGCTTCTATTTTGTACATTTATTGGGCGTTTAAATACAGAATTTGTTAACAGAACATTTTTTAAGCTTCAATCTAGAATAACTCAAAATTCCAAAAAATGCCACTTTGAGTGCTTAAATTTGCAATTTCTTAATTTAATTTTTTATTATTAATGTCCGTGAAAAATTTTTGCAATCCAGCAAATGGCTTGAAATTTTTTTCGCGATTAAACCGGCCACCCTGAAAGTGTAACGTTTTTTAAAAATGTATTTTTATAGGAATATTCGAGGGAATACTTTAGCCAAATACTTTCTATGGTGAGACAGTAAAAAAAAATATATTCTTGCGAAAAGAGGAACAAACAAATTTTTTTCGATTAAACTGATTGAAGTGTCAAAATATACATTTATATAATCATTTTTTTAAAACACATTAATTTAAAAATAAAATCCTCTATTTGTATTATATTTGTTGACAACAACATTCTTTGAAATAAAAAGCATTGTACCATTAAATCTAAAGAATTCGTTTCAATTAGACATGTTAAAATTGAAAACATAAATTTTCCCAAGAAAGACACTTTTGAAGAAAATCATTACAACATAA
The DNA here is from genome assembly GCA_932178445.1 of Andricus quercusramuli. NCBI lineage: Eukaryota > Metazoa > Arthropoda > Insecta > Hymenoptera > Cynipidae > Andricus > Andricus quercusramuli. The sequence continues at coordinate 651,246 of CAKNXH010000053.1, read as the reverse complement.
ACTTTCTTTCAGGAAAGCTGCTCGCAAGAAACTAACAATGGATCGTTTGCTACAAGATCCAAGGGCTTCATCAAAATTTGGCTGAGGAACCACCAGTGCACCATGGGAACTTAATAGAGACTTTGTTAAGTTCCCAAGATTAACGTTAGTGTTAGTGTCGTTCTACACATAATTCCATCTAAAAACCTGCGGTCGCGCAATATCCTTGCCATCATAATCCAGTGATGCTTATTCTCATTTTTCGTGATGATGGCATATCGATAAATACCGTATTTCCTCCAAGGTGCCAAACTTTCCGCACAAATAAGAGGTCTTCAATAACTTCGTTTGATTCACCTCTCTATCGAAAGGTAGCGACACCCTGGATTCGTCGCCGAGATCACCATTTGCTCAGGCTGTAATGCCAGAACAAATCAAAGTCAAAATGAATGGGGTAATTCCGAGCGTACCAATAACAACCCTCGCAGGTATTGCGAGTTTATCTGATTTACTATCAGAAATGCCCCTGCCCACTCCATTGCCACAAACGCCGTTGACAAACAAATCCCTCCTTTTTCACCCTCGAGTCGCAGAAGAAGCACAAATACTTCTAAGTGTCCGGGACGATAATTTAGTTCCTCAACTGATATCCTCTTTATCACAGACATCATCGGATCACATAGAGCTTAAGGACCACTACAACGTTGATCAGTCTCTTGAATCTGATCAAAGCACACCGGAACTCTTAAAAGCTATTCTAGAAATCAATCCTAACGTTTTTAAGGGACCTCAGTACAATTCCCCGAGGAACTGGCCACAGGGGACGCCTATGTTACACTCGAATCAATCGCCAGCCAACTACGGACGATTCTCGCCTTCATATTCCAATTCTTCAGGGTCTAGACAGACACCGCAAGGTAGTCCCGCTCATTCTGCAGCAGCGAGATCAGTTCTACCACCTCCTTCCTCTGGAATTTCTCACGCCCAACATCCCAGGATGCCAGTGACACCCCAGAACTACGCCGATATGTCGCAAATGTCTCCCTTTGCCGTGCCTTCTCCTTCGCCAAGAGCAAGCGTTATTACGGAACAGACAAGAACCTCCACAACGCCGCAGCACATGTCCGAAGACTCCAATCTCACGCTCTCGAGCGCCAACCCCCAACCTAATATGTACTCGCCAGCTCACATGAGTTCACCAAACGCTCCCTTGGCGAGTCTTGGAAACCTGACTCCCCAAAGTCATCATATGACGACGAGGCAGAGTATGCACATGGCCTCGCCGATGCACGTCGCTTCACCAATGCAGGTCGTTTCTCCGATGCACGTAGCTTCCCCGATGCAAGTCGCCTCGCCGATCGTCAATTCTCCACTGCAAACTGATCCCATGCAGAGTGTAAATCTACAGCAGAATATATTTGAGCCGATCTTAAGCCAAATGGATACTCAAAACACTCAAAGCATGCAGAACACCCATAACAACCAAATGCCACTCGGAAATGCGATACAGGAGCCTCAGTTGATTATAGATCCCGTGACTGGTCTTCCTGACGTTGCGATGCCTGTTGTAAATCCAGAACAGCAGCAAACTCCGAGTCAGAACGCTAGCCAGCAATCCGTTGAGAGCGTTCCATCAATTCAATCCAGCCTTGACGCAAGTCAAAAAAGCACCTCATCAAGTGACAATCCACCTCAAAATACTCCTAACACTCCCAAGCCTCCAAACCCTCCTAACCCTCCTAACACTCCGAACACTCCTAATACTCCTATCAATTCGGATAAACCTCCTAGTGTAGAAAAAGAGCAGAAGATCATGAAGGAACCAGTTGTGATGCTCAACAGGTTATCTCTCGCGGATCAAGCTCTCATGCAGAAGAGTCTTAAATCCTTTGCCCAAAAGGCTCCTACTCGTGCAGCCAAGATGGGCATAACGAATAGCAAAGCAGCGGATTCTGAATCTGACAGCGAGGAGGAAGTTGGCAAGAACAACAAGCATTTTAAAGCAAGAGCTAAGGAGCGTCAAGAAAAAAGGGAGAAGGAAAGAGCAGAGAGGAAGAAGGAAGAAGAAAAGACACCGCGCAGACGAAAAAGATGTATAGAAGATGATGATGAGGAGGAAGGTGATGAAGGCAAGAAGGAAAAAGAAGAGATCTTCCAACCTCCAAAGCCAAAAATCAGAAAATACGAGAAGAAACTCGTGCCCGTTCTTGCGAAACTGAGCGTTGAGGAACTCATGGAGACGAACACCTATCAGAGATTTAATTCGACGATGGATACTGTCTTTGAGAACACTGAAGACGCTGCAAATATGACAGATGAAGGAGATGATGGGGATGTTCCTCAAGAACTTTTGATTCAGAAATACCACCTCCAGGAACTATGTACCGAAGCTGCTAAACTGAAAGCCCTCGGAGCTATGGAGTCGATTCCAACCGACAGGCTTGTTCGTCTTTTAAATATTCTTGAGAAGAACATCAGGGACGGAGCGAGAGTTTCGCCCCTAGCCGATCCAGAAGATGACGCCGCAGCAAGTCGACGATGGATGAACCTAGCAATGGAACGAGTCCAACGAGCGGTTGATGCTTCCCTGATCTCCTTGCATATTATGACCTCTAGCAACATGCCGAAGAACGTTTACCTTGAGGATGTTATTGACAGAATAATTGTATTCATGAAATTCCAATTGCAGAACACAATTTACCCATCCTTCGACCCTGTTTATAGAATAGATTCTAAAAGCAAGACTGATACCTTTAACTCTAGTGGCCGGAAGAAGAGGGGGCATACGAAAGAAGTAAGAGAGAAGAGCATTCTTCAAGTCTACAACAAAATGACTGAACTAGTTGGTCTTTTGTCAGAGCTTTTCAACATCCAAATTCTCACCGACACGAGTGTTCTTCACGCATCGACATTGGGAGTCTCGCCTTTCTTCGTCGAGTCGGTTAGCGATCTTCAACTGAGTGCTTTGAAACTTGTGACAGTAATCTTCACCAAGTACGAAAAGCATAGGAGATTACTTCTAGACGATATATTGGCTTCAATTGCAAGACTTCCAAGCAGCAAAAGAAGTCTAAGAACTTACAGACTGAGTTCCGAAGATCACATTCAGATGTTGACTGCTCTTGTTCTCCAACTTATTCAATGCGTTGTTGTTCTTCCGGAAAATATAGTTCAGGATAAGTCCCCGAAAAAAGAAAGAAGTAAAGACAAAAACAAGAATAAAGATAAGGATAAAAGTAAAGATAAGGATAAAGATAAAGGCAAAGATGAGGATGATGACGAGAAGGAGAAAAAAGCTGCCCAAATCGATGCTGATGTCCTTATCATCAACAGGTACGAGAACGCGACCAGAACTGCTGCAAATTTTCTAACAGTTTTTCTCAATAAGTGCGGGAGCAAAGGAGAGGAAGTGGACTACAGACCTCTCTTTGAAAACTTCATCCAGGATTTGCTAGCGACCGTCAACAAGCCTGAATGGCCTGCAGCAGAATTACTACTTAGTCTTCTTGGAAATTTACTAGCAGGACACTTTTCCAATAAAGGTTCGGATATGTCTCTGCGAGTTGCTTCCATCGATTACCTGGGAGTTGTCGCCGCCAGGCTGAGAAAAGACGCTGTGAGTTCCCAGTGCAAACTTTCCACGATTGATCAGATCATCAAGGACATCAAAGCCGAACAGCAGAAGGACTCAGATTATGATAAAATCAAGGATAAAGGCATCAAGGGTCTCACAGAAGACGAAGAGAGAACTGTTTTTCTGCAGAAAGTCCTTCTTGATTACTTGGCAGTTAACGGAACGAAAGACGCAGCTCTGGGGTACGCTCGGCATTTTTATCTGGTTCAGTGGTACAGAGACTGTGCTGTTGAGAAAACTAGAGTCGGCCAACCAAACCGGAGTCCAAGCAAAAAATCTAATAAGAAGAGATCGAAAAAGAAAAACAGACATCATAGTAGTGAGGAGAGTGAATCTGAAATTGAAGAAATCGACCCGGATGAGAATGATAACAACGAGCAGAAGAATTCGGAAGCTTATAGGATCATCGAAGAAAAGAAAAAGCTTATTGTATCCAAGATTCGTCCCAACAGTTCGGGAACAAAGCCAGACATTCTTCAAACCTATATCGACTACCAATCTGCAGAACTAATTTCCCAGTATCTTGCTTCCAAGCGATCCTTCTCTCAAAGTTTCGACAGATACCTAAAGCAGATTCTACAAGTTCTAACTGAATCGTCGATCGCTATCAGAACAAAAGCCATGAAGTGTTTAACTATGATAGTTGAGGCTGATCCCAGCGTTTTAGGAAGAGTCGACATGCAAATGGGAGTGAAGCATTCTTTCCTCGATCACTCGACATCAGTGCGAGAAGCTGCAGTCGATCTCGTCGGGAAATTCATCCTTAGCAGGCCAGAGTTGATCGACAAATACTACGACATGCTTTCTTCAAGAATCCTCGACACCGGAGTCAGCGTAAGAAAAAGAGTTATTAAAATCTTGAAAGATGTTTGCATGGAGTGTCCGGACTTTCCCAAGATTCCAGAAATCTGCGTCAAGATGATAAGAAGGGTGAACGACGAGGAAGGAATCAGGAAGCTTGTTATGGAGGTTTTCCAAAACATGTGGTTCACTCCCGTCCGAGAAAAACCTGCTGTTGATTCTGAAGCTTTGCTGAGGAAAGTGATGAACATTACGGACGTGGTAGCAGCCAGCAAAGACATGGGACTCGAGTGGTTTGAGCAGCTGTTGGTTAGTTTATTTAAACCAAAGGAAGATAAGGAGGATAGCACAAAGTTACAGACTGAACCTCCCAAGGTTTTACTAACAGCCTGCAAGCAAATCGTCGAATGTTTAATTGAAAATATTCTCCGGCTTGAAGAAACGCCACTGGATGGAGCGGAACAAGCCGAAAAGAAAGGATCCCCGCAGAGATTAGTCGCTTGTCTAACGACCTTACACCTTTTCGCCAAGATTCGACCCCAACTTCTCGTCGATCACGCGATAACCCTCCAGCCTTACTTGAGTTTGAAATGTCAAACACAGGGAGATTACCAGATCATCAGCAGCGTCGCACACACCTTGGAACTAGTCGTACCTCTGATTGAACATCCAAGCGAGACTTTCTTGGCTCAGCTTGAAGAAGATTCCGTCAAATTGATTCTACAGCACGACAAGTCTGTGGTAGCGAGTTGCCTCTCGTGCCTAGGATCGATAGTCAACAATGTCACGAGGAATTTCAAACTGATTCGAGACTGTTTCAACAAATACTACGGACATCTGACCGAGTACAAATCCCAATACGAAAAGGACCCGAATAACCCGATTCTTTTGAAATACAGACCTTTCTTCCGTCGTGCACTTTTTACGGTCGGTTTGCTGTTGAGACACTTTGACTTCACACTCCCGGAAGTGATAGAAGGTCTGCCTGAAAATATCAAGAATCAGGTTTTCGAAACTCTGACTTATTTCGTTCACTTGGATAATGATGACATCAAGTACTTCACTTTGAAGTCTATTGGATCCTTGTGTATTAGACATTATGACTTCATGATGCTTTCGGAACTTAAGGAGTTGTACCACTATTTGCTAACTTCTGATCTCGCTCCGGTGAACATGAGGATTCAAGTTTTGAACAACATCGAGATTTACCTGCAGGAGGAAGAAACGAGGATGATAAAACAGGACCAGGAGTGGGCGAAGCTCTCGAAACAGGAGAATCTCAAAGAAATGGGTGATGTGTCTTCCGGAATGGCGAGCACGGTTATTCAACTTTACCTCAAGGAAATCCTCGAGTCCTTCGTCCACTTGAATGTTGGAGTGAGGCACGCAGCTTTGAAGGTCATACAGTTGATTCTTGCACAAGGTCTCGTTCACCCGGTGCAGATTGTTCCTTATTTAGTCTGCATGAGTACAGACTGCGAGAAAATGGTGAGTCATAGTGCAGACAAGCAACTACAAGACATAGAGAAAAAGTATCCAGGTTTCATCCATATGAGAGCCCAGTTCGGAATTAAATTAAGCTACCGACTGCAGAGTATTTTGCAAAACGACACAACGGTGCGAGGAATGAGGTTGAAGGAAGGCGAGTACCCCTCAGCATTGAATGGATTCCTGTATACAATTTTGAGGAACACGAAGCAGCAGAGGAGAGCGATAGTTCTTTCCTTTTTGAAGCAGTTTGATGAAACGGCGAAGACGAGTCTTTCCCAGATGTTGTTCTTGGCAGATAATTTAGCCTACTTCGCATATCAAGTCCAGGATGAGCCTCTTTTTATTATTCATCACATAGACATTATTATTTCGTTGTCTGGGACGAATGTTCTTCAGTCTTTTAGGGAAGGTTTGCTACCGAAAGAAGGAGGTTCTAGGTTGCAAAATTTTCCGGCTGAGCAGACGCTCATGATTGGTCCCGATGGTCAACCAAGAGCTGATCAATTGCTGTCTAGCCTTGAAGACGAGGAAGATGATGAGGAAGACGAAGAAGCTCTTATGGTGAGGTTGCCAGAAGACACGACGATTTTGAGGCAACTGATTACCGCGAGTCAAGGTTTCCTGCTTCTGTTGAATTTAAGGCAACATTTGAAGGACCTTTATGGATTCTCTGATGCGAAGATTGGTCAGTACTCACCCTCGGAGTCTGCCAAAGTCTACGAAAAGGCAGTGACGAGGAAAAGTACCTTGCAGTTTAAGCCCAAAGCGACGTTACAGAAACTGAAGGAGGGTGAGAATAATGAGGAGTTGGATGAGGAAGGAAAGAAGAAATTGTTGAAGGAGTATCTGGACTTCAGGCAGCTGATGTTGAAGTTTGATCCTGATGATCCTGATGAGGATGCTGATGGGGAGAAACGTGATACGATTACACTTCATGGAGTGAACGCTGACTCGAACAAATTCACCGGAGGAACTGTGACGATTCATGAGCCTGTTGCCCCGAGCAATAATTCAACAGATCATCCGAATAATTCGGTGAGTGAGTCACCGAGAGTCCCGAAAATCACGATACGAGCGAACCCTGATATGAAGGAGCACACCACCACGCCAAGGAAGCCACGCCAGCAAAAAACGAAGGAGGTCAGAAAACACAAAAAGAAGAAGCGAAGAAGAATCTCCGACAGCAGCGATAGTGGCGACGATTACAGTGATCCTGATTTTCAGATGTGAGTGCCGTGTATATATGTGTATTACCTTGAAGTGAGTACACTTTTGCGTACTTATTTAAGGATGTATGTAATCTAAAAGTGTCTCTCGTGCAAAAATCGTCGATACCGGTGACGGACGCTCTGAGCGCAAGAATGCAGATTCTGGATGATTAATATGCACGTGAATATTATCAATTTGTTATAAACACTGGAGTTGGGGTGGAGCGATTAATCAAATGAAATTCGGAACAGAATTCTGCGGAGTTGCTAGTATCGCGGTTTTGGGGAAGAGTGCACTTTAAGGTTTAAACATAAGACTTGCAGAGAGAGTTTCCGTTTTTGGATTCGGGGGCTTTTGGAATATTTAGTAGAAAATTTTTGGGAGGATATTTGATAAGAGAGAGGACAAGGGGATAAGTGATAGAAAATAGTTGAATGATTGGAAAAGGGGTAGATTAATTGATTTTTGGATTAAACTTTTCCACGAAATTCGATATTGGAAGAAGGCGAAGGAGAGTTGGTTTTTATTTAACTTTAGGAGATATTTTCAAAGAAGTATTGATATAAATAGGGGAAGTTTTAGTATACTTGTTTACAAAATTTGGAAAATGATTATTTACTAGATACTTACAATTAGTCAAACGTTTTTTGTTTGATTCTGAAATGTTCAGGTAGTGTTTTTAAACATTATGTTGAATTTGAAATTTCGAGTTACCTGGAATATCTGTGACATTTACATGGAATTTTCACAGAATTCATGTGCATCCTCAAGGGATTGATTTCTATGGGGATTCTATAAGGTTGTGCAATTCTAGTGAAGATTCCTTCAAATTTCTTAGAATTTTTAGCACTTGGAGGTTATATTCAAAAGAATTCTTTTCAAATTTTCATAAGAATCCTTAATTTTATAAAGAAGTCTTTTAAGTTTCCAGAAAATATTTGGAAATATTTTTAACTGTAATTCCACAGAAATTTTTTTGAAAATATCTCCAAAGTTACGAAGGTTTCTTAGCTTATTTTGTAGTCACTTTTCCTTTTTTAAGCACCCTTTTTTGATAGATTTTTTTCTTTGCTTGAAGAAGTCGAAGATTATATTATTTACAGTAATACAATTATATCGTTGGTTGGTCTCTCAAAAAATAACTAAAAATTGTCAAGTTAAAAAGTTGTTAAATACTTAGAAAATATTCAATTGGTATGTACTAATTACCTTTTTTGTATCTTAGTGTAAAGAAAATAAAAATAAAGCTTGCTGAAGACATTACAAGGAGTAAAATTTTTATTTTGTTCCAGATATTCAAAAAAATATTTGTCTATTTTTTGAGTTATTATTGCTTCTACTCAATTTATATAATTATACAATTCTGTATTTTGTAATATTGCTTTTTGGCTCTTCAGAATTTCTTTTCCAACCTAAGAAATCGATTCTGCATGATAGTACGTTTACAACAATTTGAGAAAATTTCGATAGCTATTTTATGCTGAGCTTATCTTTTTTACTTCTCGAATTCAAAGAATTTTTTTTTCGCTCCACCCTAATTGAACCACCCGACAAAGAATTGTAAAAAAAAGCAGCGACGTTCTGGAAAAAGGAACTTGGTTTATCCGGGGAAAAATGGTGAAGTGCACCTCTGAAAGTTTCTATTGACATTTTAAAAACTAAGTTCCAAATTGAGATTTCGACTTCACACTACAATAGAGCGCTAATAAATAATAATTTCACTCGAACAAAATCATTTGTAAATAAATAACGTTAAGGGAAGTACTATTCATGCAATGTTTAGGTTGGGATTTCTCTAATTTTTTCGAATCGGAAAAAGTATAATAAAAGGACCATCGTCTCAAACAATTATAGTAGTTGTTAAAATAGAGAGCTTTTGTCTGTTCTAATTAACAAAATTTTCATCGCGATTATTTTGCACCAAGATTCAGGAAGAAACTCTCCAGAATGTGTATATTAAAAAAAATGATACTGAAATGTGTAGTAGAACGAATTATTATACTAACGACGAAAACGTTTGTAATATGTGTACATAAAAAACTTTAAGTAAAATATCTTATTTTCTTACAAACTATATAGAGGTGACATTACGAAGAATACTTAAAATTCTGTTATATTAGGTATTTATTCCGAATTCTGTTGTCCCAATATAGTTTGCTCTGCGAGGTCTCTCATCGTTGATTTAAAAAATGGATATTTAAAAGAAAAATAGATATTACATGAAACAAGCTCGTTTTTACATTTAAAAGTGGCAAAGGCTTCTATTTCTCTTTTCTAGTTTTATCTATTGGCGAACTGCATTTATATTCGGCGTCCATCTTAGCTTTTTAACCAGGGCGATTTCAATCATTTTATTTTAATCATTTTTTTTTTGAGAGAGAGAGAAATGTTGTAAGCAATTTTAATCTTCTAGAGAACAACAGTGCTAATTCAATATTCCACTTTGCGGATTACCGAGCTTGAGGATTTGTACGTCGAATGAAATTTGGGAATCGAAGTTCGATTAATTATGGAAGAATCCATAAAGTAATATTGTAAAATGATAATTAGCCAGTGCACGCGTTTCGGGTGATTGTATTGAATTCCGGTTTGAAGATAATCAAATGTCTCTTGCCGCAACGAATTTAGAAAGAAAAATTATTATGAGACTTTCCGTCACGTGGCCAAACCCGAAAACTTTTCGAAAGTTTTTTACAGCTTAGTTTTTAGATATTAGGTTTTTAATTGCGAATTTCAGGGAACGAAATTTAAGAAATTTAATTAATCTTTATCTTCCAATCAACGACTGATTATAAGTGGAGGTAGGAATGAATGTTACACTGTTAAAAAGCTGTGATTTTAGAATACGTTTTCCCAAAAACGTGAATGCGACGAAAGGACTTTTAATTATAACTTAAATTATTAGAGACAAACATGACTTGAAAAAATGCGAATTCGTGAGGTTTTTTTTTAACAGTGTGTTAAGAGTGCGTGTAATTCTGACAAAATGATACGGTTAAGATCGTTAAAATCTGTACCTCACCGTCCTTTTAAGCGTGCAATGGTAGCATAATAGGAAAATTATTTCTATGATCAGTTCGATTTTCCCAAAGGGATAAAAACCTTGTTTTTTAGGTTCGGCAAATCGTCTCGATAATCCGCACAGTGGCATTTAATAAAGTAATATAAAAAACTGATAATAAAGTTTAAATGAATACAATAATGGGCAAAATATGCAGCGTGCGGGAAATTGTAAGTGTACAAATTTTTACGTGTGTACATATTTATTACCGATTATTATTATTATATAAAAAGATGACAAAGGAGTCAGAGAAAGCGTCAACTGTTTTAATGATAATCGAAAAAAGTTTCTCGAATGGTTAGTAGAAAAATGGATAAATAGAGAAAGGGATGATGAAACCTGGACGAGAGGGGAAAAACGTTTCATTTCGCACTTTATTGTTCACTGTAATAAATCTATAGAGGTAATTTTAATTTTAAATAATTATATTTCTACGTATAGTTTAGAATTATTATAAGAGCTCTATTGCTAAGTATTCGAGGTGTTACAATAACGTGTCGGGTAAGATCAATAGGAAGACACGCTTGTATTATAACATTATTGTATCACCTATGTTTTTTGTATTTGGTAATATAACGAAAGAATATCAATTAACGAGAAGAAGGTTAATAGAAAGTATATTATATATTTGAGTAAAGCTGTCCAGTGTTAATGTTATCCATAACGCTCTGAGTCTCTGTGTAGCAATACCTAAATTACAACGTTGTAAAGCTAAAAAAAAGGTAACGGTTGTTCTGGATAAGACTTAACGCTCGTTTACTCATAACTTATTATGTAAATCGTCTGAAAGAAAAAGGTACGTTCGTAATAAACATAAGTATACATCAAAATATGTCGTGCCTTTTTTTTTTAATTTCCTTCAAAATATCCTATACATATATTTGTCAGGGTTGTTACAGGTCAGGGAAACCTGAAAGGGTTACGGATTTTTTGATAAACTCATTCTGAAATTTAGGGGTCATCCACAATTTACGTAAGGCGTTTTTCTGAGATGTTCTAATCAAAAATTTGTTTTAGACCCCCCTACCACCAAATGTATATTCTTTTTATTTTTTTGGTTGAGAATTCATCTTGTGGAAGATTTTACTATTTTGCTGAAATATCTAATGTTTTTTTGCTAAAATTTAATATTTTCGGTCTGAAAATTCAGCACATTAGCTGAAATTTTTTTCATTACTCACTATTGAAAATTTAAGTTGTTAAAAATTCGGCTTTTTGGTTTAAGAACGTAGAAATTTAATCTTTTTTGTTTGAAAATACAACTGTTTGGTTCAGAATGAATCTATTTTGGTTGCGGATTCAACTATTTCGGTCAAAATTTGTCTTTTCTTGATTGAAATATCAATTATTACATGTTACTTAGAGAATTCATATTTTTTGTTAAGAATTCAATTACCTAGTTGAAAGTGGAATTACTTTCTTAAACATTTTTAAGAGTTCATCATTTTAGTCGAAAAATCATACTTTCGAATTGAAAATTGAATTGATTTGTAGAAAATTCATCTTTTTGAATTGCAAATTCAACAGTTTGGTAAAAAACCAAACTATTTGGTTGAAAAATAACTGTTTTGCTGAAAAGTCATATTTTTATTTAAAAATAAAACTATTTTTATAAAAATATAAATGTTTGGTAGAAAATTAATTTTTGTGTGGAAAAATCATAATTTTGGTTCAAAAATGCAACTGGTTTATAGAAACTTCGTCTTTTGGCATGAAAATTCAACACTTAGGATGAATTTTTTATCTTGACTGATTAAATAATCTTTCTTCATTAAAAATTAAACTCTTGTTAAAAATTTGTTTTTTTGGTTTAAAAAATTATCTCACATCGTAGAAATGTAATCTTTTGTGATTAAAAATACAACTGTTTGTTGAAATTGATTCTATTTTTATTGAGGATTCAAGTACATATTTTGTTGAAAATTCATCTTTCTTTATCAACTATAACATTTTTCGTTGAGAATTCATATTTTTGGTGAAAAATTTGATTACTGAAAGTGGAACTACTTTGTTAAAAATTCATCTTTTTGACTTGAAAATTCAACAGTTTGGTAGAAAACAAAATTATTTGGTTGAAAATTAGCTGTTTTGTTGAAGATTTATGTTTTTTCTTAAAAATTAACTAATTTTTATGAAAATTTAAGTGCTTGGTAGTAAATTAACTTTTGTGCTGAAAAATCATATTTTCGGGTTGAAAATTCAACTGTTTTGTAGATCATTCATCTTTTTGGTTGAAAATTCAACAATGTGGTAAAAAATGCCTATTTTTGGTTGAAAATTCAACTGCTTGGTAGACATATTAACTTTTTGTTGAAGATTTGCTTTTTTTGTTGTTGAAAATTAATGTTTTTTTCTGAAAATAAAACTATTTAATTTTTGATTGGAAATTCATTCTTCATCAGTTGAAAATTAATCTATTTCGAAAAAAATCGCCTACTTTCTTGAATATCTATGTATTTGGTTAACAGTTCAACAATTTTGTTGGAAGTTTATCCTATTTGCTTGAAACTTCAACTATTCTGTTATTAATGCAACTGTTTGGTTAAAAAATAATTTTAGGGTCAGTGAGATTTTTCGAAAGAGTACTTATTTCTTAAAATTTTGATATGAAATTAAATAACTATGTTTTTAATTTGTAAAAGTAGCTTTATATTACTGGATGCAACTATTTAGTCAAAAATTCGTTTTTGCTTCGAAATTAATTATTGTACCTGAAATCAATATCATTTATTACATGTTTTGTCGAGAATTCATCTTTTTTTGGTTGGAAATTTAACCAATTAGCTAAAAGTTACACTCTTCTCTTAGTTCATCTCTTCTCATGAAAAAACTATTTTGTTGAAAAATTGTTTTTTCTTTTTAAATTGAAAATTATTTTTTTTGGTGTAAATTAATGTTTTCAAATGAAAGTTTAACTATTCCATTTGAAAATTCATCTCTATGGTTAAAATTAATCTTTCAACTAAAAAATTAACTATTCTATTTGTGGTTGACAATTAATATTTTTATTTGAAAATTTATGTATTTTATTGAAGATTTATCGTTTTTGGTATAAAATCAATTCCTGGTTGAAAATATATGTTTTTGGTTTAAAATTTAACTATTTCAGTAGAAAATGCATCTTTTTTGGTTAAAAGTGTAACTTTTCAGTTGAAAATGATTTGTTTTGTCTGAGGATTAAACTCTTTGGTTAAAAATTCGTTTTTTCGTTTGAAGATTCATCATTTTAGTTAAAAATCATCTCTGGTTGAATATTTAACTATTTTGTAGAAAAAATGGTTTTTGTTGAAAATTAATTTTTTAATTGAAAATTCTACTATTCCAGTTAAAGATTCCATCATTTTAGTTGAAAATTCGCCTCTTAGGTTGAAAATTTAACTATTTAATTTTGGTTGAAGATCATCATTTTGGCTGAAAATTTATCTTTTTCGTTTAATATCTAACTATACCAGTTGCAGATTCATAATTATTTTAGTGGAAAATTCATCACTTTGTTTAAAAATTAAACTATGTTGTTAGAAATTCGTTTTTATTTGTTGTTACAAATTCATCTTTTTCTCTGAAAATTTAACTAATTCAATTTTTGGTCGAAAATTAACCTTTTTGATTGGAAATTCAACTATTTGGTTAAAACTTTATCTATCTTGTTGGAAATGCAATACAGTTACTTGAAATTTTAGGAATTTAAAACTTTTTGACTTAAATTTAATATGAGATTCACATTAATTTTACTTAAAGGAATATATTTCTCTATTTTCGTGAAAAATCCCCTTATTTCCCCTGTTTTACAGGGTTTCTGCTTACCTGAAAAATATCTTTTATTCACAATATTAATATGTTAAATATTCAATGAATTTTATGCATAAGAGGGTAAAATAAAAATTTGTTCGCATTATTATTCAAATTCATGAAACTTAGGAACAAATAAAAAAATAATTTGAATGGTTCCGGACTATGAAAATTTATACCTGGAACAATATTGAGATACCTGGAGAAAATCTGGAATTGTCAGGAATTTTTTCCCAGGATTTGAGTAGACACCCTGTATTAATTGTTATTTTATTAACATAACTGTTGAAAATTTTACAATTCAATGATTTAGAAAAAAAATATTTCTGGGAGAAACACGAATCACGATTGGCCTATAATAGTAAAAAATTTTACTATAGAGAGAAATTAATTTTTGTTTTATTAAAGAAAAAACAAAAATTCACAATTTTATACTGTAAACAATAGAACAAGCCGACATTTAAATTTATATTTTTATTTATTCTTAGTCTTCGCTTAGATTTGATTAGAAAATTTGAATTTAAACTTCGATTAAAAGTACCTATTTATATTACCTTATCTAATATTAACTTAATTAAATCTTAACCGAATCTATTTTCTGGAATAGTCTCTTGATTATGCCATTTAATAGTTGACCTAGAAAAATAAGATTCAAATTAATTACAATTTACAAAATTAGTTTCTGAGACATTTTAAGTCATATTTTAAATTAAAAACTAAATACCCACATTTTTGCTAGATTTTTGATGTAGAGAAGACCCTGATGTCTTTCTTCTTTATCATCAATTTTGCATTTTTCTTTCCAGACTTTGGTATAATTAAGCAAAGTCGAAACTTTTGGCTTTGAGGAATCCATTTTTTCATCTTTTTTAATTTCCTTAAAACAATTTTCTTTTTTTGAATCTAAAATCTTTTTTCTTTTCTCGATATACTGTTTATCTTGTTCTCTAAAGGAATACAAGTTTATTTTAAATACGAATTGGATCCAATTCTAATTTAAAATCATTTTTGGGACTGAAAGTAAAGTTTTATAATTTGGATTAGATTTAAAGCAAAATTAGAATTTAAATTTCCTTACCTAAATGATTTTATCAAATCAATCGATTTCAAAATATTTTCTGGTTCATTTTGAGTAGGAACTTTTTTGGAAAAAGCTGCTTCCAAAGCTCTTCTTTTTTTATATTCAAGGACTTCATTTTTTAAACGTTCAGCTCTTGCTTTTCTCCGATTTTCCAAAAGTTCTTTCGACTGTTTCCCCAGTTTTTCTCGTTCTTCATCCATCAAACGCTTATTTTCTTTTTCTTTTCTCCATTTTTTAATTAATTCTCTTTTTTTATCCGCTTCACTTTCTGTATTTACAAGTGATTTTTCACGTTTATCGACATTGTCCCTCGAGAGATTTTTTTTAATTTTTGCAGAACTTCTGGTTTCATTTCCATTCTCCTCGTTATCAGATTCATCTTTTACGGTTAGAATGGATCGCTCAAAATCTTTTTGTTTTCGCCATTCTTTTACAGCTTTTTTCTGCTTCTCGCGAAGTTTCAAATAAAATTTATACCAGGCTTCGTGATTTACAATACATTTTGCTGATAAATCTGGACATTTGTTTTGAATAGCGTTGACCAAGGCTGGAATCGATTTGTGCTTTTTTCGCAATTTTAAAAATAGAAAGTGGTCCTCATCACTCCAGTTTTGAGTGTGACCTGTTATCAAAAAAATTCAATATGGGTGAATTTGAGAAAAAGGCTCAGGGTTGCTGCAGTAGTTCAGAGAATTTCAGAAACTCAAGGAAATTAAAACTGGTCAGGGAAAATCAGGGAATATCAGGATAAACCTGACAGAGTGAGGGAATTTTCGTTACACTGAAGTTGAAGTTAATTTTATTATTTTACTGCAAATTCAATTATTTTGTTAAAAAATTTGTCTTTTTGGTTGAAAATTCCACTACTTTTGTTTGAAAATTATTTTTTTGTTCAAAATTGAACTATTTTGTTGGAAATTGATTCATTTTTTGGTTGAAAAATGATTTTTTAAACTGAAAATTGAACTATTCCATGTTAGGTTGAAAATTTATCATCTTCGGTTGAAAAGTGAACTATTTGTTTGAAAATTTGTGTAATTTGTTGAAAATTCATTTCTTCGCTTAAAAATTTAATTATTATGTTCAATTTTCTTAAATATTCAAAACTTTTGGTAATTTGGGTTAATTTTTTAATAAATGTTTTAGTTTTTAAGGAAATTCAACATAATAGTTAAATTTTTAAGCAACTGGAGAGAGATAAGTTTTCTACCAAATAGTTACTTAATTTTCAGTTTTTAAAATTTTGTCAACAAAAAAAAATCATTTTTTACCAAATGTTTCAGTTTTTTAAAGGGGAAAAATGGAAAAATCAAATTTGCAGTTAAAGAAATAAATTGTTAAATGAAATGATGAATCTTGAACAACAAAAAATGAATTTTTTAACAAAAGATTTGAATTTTTAAAACAAAAGATTAATTTTCACCCGGAAATTTTTTTTTACAAAATACATGAAATTCAACTTCAAAAGATAAATTTTCAACCCAAAATATATTATTTACATTTTCAGTTAGAAAAATAATTTTTCAACAAAATAGTTACATTTTTAACCAATTAAATGAATTTTTAACCAAAAATACGAAGTTTCACCTCAAACAGATCAATTTTATATACAAATTTATCTGTTTTAAGTGAAACTTAATCTTTTTTATTGAAAATTCATTTTATTGGCTTAAAACTTCACTACTTTGTTGAAAATTCGTTTTTTAAATGAAAATTTATTTTCCTAACTGAAAATTTAAATATTATATTTTTGAATGAAAATTTACCTTTCGAAGTTGAAAATTCATGTAATTTGTAAAAATTCCTTTTTTTTTGTCTTCTTGGTTAAAACTTGATCTGTTTTTTCGAAAGTTGAACTATTTTCTTGAAAATTACTTTTTTGTTTGAAGAAAAATTTTATACTAAAAATTGAACTATTTCATGTTTGGATGAAAATTCAACTATTTGATGGAAAATTCATGTATTTTGTTAAGAATTAATCTTCTTGCTTGAAAATTTATCGTTTTGGTTGAAAATTCAACTGTTCGCTGGAAAATGTATTTTTTCATTGCAAATTTAACTATTCTTAATTGAAAAAATATTTGTTGTATTTGAAAATTCATGTATTTTGTTGAAAATTTGTATTTTTTGTAGAAAAGTAATCTTTTGGTTTGAAAATTTAACTTTTTAGTTAAAAATTCATTTTTTTGTTAAATATTTGTCAATTTAGTTAAAAAATTTTTTTTTAACAATTGATCTCTCTTGGTAGAAATCTTCTTGGTTGAAAATTCATCTGTTCGGTTGAAAATTAAAAGTATTTCATTGAAAATGTATTTTATTTGGTTAAAAGTGATTTTTTGTACTAAAAATTGTACTGTTCTATTTAAGGTTGAAATTTTATTTCTTTGGTTGAAAATTCTTTTTTGTTTGTTTTTGTTGCTAATTTATTTATTTTGTTAAAAATTCGACTTTTTCAGTTGAAAATTCAATTCTTTCAGTAGAAAATTCATATTTCTGCGAGTTAAAAATTCAACTTTCCGGATTAGATTTTATTTATTTATTGATCTTCACTGATTCATCGCTTTGGTTTCAAATTGAACTATTCTGTTTTCTTTATTGAAAATTAATGGCTTTAACTGAAAATTTGATTATTCTATTTTTGGTTGAAAATTTACCTTCTTTCGTAGCAAATTCATTTATTTTGTTTAAAACTCGACTTTTTTGGTTAAAAATTCTATTATTTCAGTAGAACATTCATTTTTTTGATTTTAAAATTAAACTTTTTGGATAAAATTCTAGTTCATTATTGATCTTTATTGATTCATCA
Source organism: Andricus quercusramuli (assembly GCA_932178445.1). Classification (NCBI taxonomy): domain Eukaryota; kingdom Metazoa; phylum Arthropoda; class Insecta; order Hymenoptera; family Cynipidae; genus Andricus; species Andricus quercusramuli. The sequence goes on along the minus strand of CAKNXH010000053.1, from coordinate 633,395 downwards.
TTTTGGGTTTAAATTAAACTATTTTGTTAAAAAATCCTTTTTTCTTCTTTAAAAATTAATTGTTTTAAATGTAAATTTGATTATTCTATTTTTGGTTCAAATTTACTTTTTATAGTTGCAAATTCATTTATTTCGTTTGAAACTCGACTTTTTTTAGTTGAAAATTCAATTATTTTGGTAAAAAATTCATTATATTTGGGTTTCAAATTCAACTTTTTGGATTAAATTTTAGTTCTTAATTGATCTTTATTATTTCATCACTTTAGTATCAAATTCAACTATTTGTTGATAAATCCTTTTTTCTTAATTGAAAATTAATTGTTTTAACTGAAAATTTAACGATTCTATTTTTAGTTCACAATTTATCTTTTTCAGTTGCAAATTCATTAATTAGTTTAAAATTCGTGTTTTTTAATGGGAAATTCAATTATTTTGGTAAAAAAATCCATATATTTGGGTTGAAAATTGAACTATTTTCTTGAAACTTCCTTTTTTCTCGATTGAAAATTGTTTTGACTGAAATTTAATTCACCCATTTTTGGTAAAAATTGATCTTTCTTAGTTGAAGCTTTGGTTGAAAATTGATGTATTTGATGTTTATCTTACATAATTCATGGATGACCCCTTGTAAAAGTCTGTTGACTGTTGTCACTAAAAGGGTTTGAAATAAATTTAGAAATAAACTTTTTTTACATTAGCATTATTGATCTCCTAAGCGTAAGGTTGATTTTATATGTGAAATAAAAATTTAGAACGATCAGGGAAAATGAAAAATTTGTCAGGGAAAAGTCAGAGTAATCAAAATTGGGATTTTTTAGCAACTTTACCTAGATTTAGCTAATTAAATAAATTATATATATGTTCTAAATGTAGAATTAAATACTATTTTTTTCTTTAATAATTAATTTTATGCTACCTGTCTTAGCTATTAAGTCACTGAAATTCTGCACTTCGTCATAATCTTGAGAATCTGATTCCATATTATAATTAATTCGATATGGATTTTTCGATAAAAGTAATGATCCTTTAAAATCTCTACAATTTTCATATCGCGGAAGTGTCATATTAAATTGCGTCAAGTCTGAGTCTAAAGCATTTTGTTCTTCTAACAGAAGATCAATAAATTCTTTTTTATAAAATTCTTGGATTTTTTGCCAAAGGTTGTGCAATTTTGATTTATATCCATCAACATCTGCAAAAATTATTTGTATTAATCAAGGATAATGAAAAAAATTACCGTGAGTAACCAATTATAAAATATAAATTTGCCTAAATTTCCGAAATTCTGAAGATCCTCGATTACATTTTTCACAGCTTTCCATCCTTCGTTTACATCCGCCACTGCATTTTTAATGCAATTAAATATTTTTTCTCTGAAAATAAATCGATTCTTCTAACTTTTTCAAATATTAAATAAAAATTAGAATAGAAATATTTTTCCTTACCTTTCTTTTAATAAGATGTGATAATCCCGTTGAATATCTTGAAGAATTCTGGGATCAATTTTTGCATTTTCGAAATGTGAACTAATAGTTTTTTCTATTATATGCTCCTGTTGTTTTAATTTTAATAATGCTTTTAAAAGCTCTGATTTTTGAGCAGAACTTATTTTTCTCAAATTAGGTTCATCCTTCTTATTATTGATTTTTTGATCTACTTCGCTTTTTGCGTCCATAAAGGCTAAAAAAACTGATTTTTTATTTTAGAGACTAGAAGTTTCTTATTTCAAAGTAAAAAATATATGTTAAAATTGCTAAACTTGTTTTCTGCATTGACAGTGACAGCTTTTTTCTGTTACTTCACTTTATGGGTTTTGTTTGCTTCGCTATGGGGTTTATTGTAGTTTCCATAGTAATTCGGCAGGTGTTTCCCTATCATGAAATACCCAATATCCTTCGGGTCTTCCCCGCAAGGAAAAATAATTTTTAAGTGTTGAATTATCTAAATTTATTTTTAAAAAAGTTTCATCGTTTATTTCTTAATAAATTTTTGCCAAAGATTGGATTTTCTATACTAATTTTATTTTTCATTTTATTTTCCATTAATTATTCTGTGCACTATTTATTGATCAAGCCTGTTTTATACATTTCTGAATGAAGCTGAAATAAATCAAGAAATTCTTTTCAATATTCAATTTGAAATTGTTCAATATTTTTATCAGTTACCAGATGATTTATTGATTTATATTGTCAAACCTAATATTTCTATGGTTGTCGAACAGCTGGAGCCATGTTGCGGATTAAATACTATTTTTCATTTCAGTTAAAAAATTCAATTTTAAACGAAAAAATAACAAATTTTCAACAAAATAGTAATCTTTCAAATTAAAAAAATTATTAAACAGTTAAATTTTCAACCAAAAAGTGTGAAATTTCTGCCCAGAGAGATGAATTTACAAACCAAAATGATGAATTTTCTTTCAACTAAAAAAGATCAATTTTCTACTAGAACTGAAAAAGTTAATTTTTAACAAACAAAAAATATATTTCCACACAAATAGTTATATTTTCAGCCAAAGAGATGAATCTTAAAAACAATTCCTACAAATTAGTTCAACTTTTAACCAAAGTAGTTGCACTTTAAACCAAATAGTTGAATTTTCAACTAAAAAAGATAAATTTTCAACTAAAATGGTCAAACTTCTACAAAAAAAAATAATAATTTTTAACATAGTAGTTAAATCTAACCAAATAGTTGAAGTTTCAACTGAAAAAGATGATTTTGCGGTCAAAAATCGATTAGTGAAATTTTCAGTTAGGAAAATTATTTTCACCGAAAAAAGGGGGTCAACCAAACAGATTAATTTTAATCAATTGTATTTTTAAAAAGATGAAATTTCAATAAAAAAGATCAATTTTCAACAAGAAATATTTTCAACCAATGAAGGAATTTTCAACGAAATAGATGAATTTTAAACTAAAATGAAAATTTTTTACCGAAAAAAATGGATTTTTAACAAAGTAGTCAAATTTTCAACAAAATACATGAACTTTATAATAAAGAAGATCAACTTTCTATCAAAATTGGAATAATTAAATTTCCAGTTAAAAAGTTAATTAAAAAAATGAATTTTTAAGAAAATAGATCACTTTTCAGACAAGGAGGTTTATCTTCAAACATCGACAAAAAATAATTTTAAACAAATTTGTTAAACTTTTAGTCATGTAGTTAAATTTTCAACTAAAAATTAGAAATAAATTTTCTACCAAAAACAAAATAGACAAATCTTCAACTAAAAAGATTAATTTTCAACCAAAAAAGAAGGAATTTGCAACAATATAATTAAATTTTCAACTGATAAAATGAATCTTTAACCAGAAAAATGAATTTTTAATAAATTATTTAAACTGTCAATTGAGTCATTGAATTTTAAACTAAAGTTAATAAATTTAGCACCAAAAATTTAATAGTCAAATTTTCAATCAAAAAAGTTAATTTTGAACGAATTTACTAACAAAAAACGTTTTAATTTTAATTCAAAAACAGTTGATTCAATCAGAAAAGATGAGTTTTTTTACAAAATAATTGAATTCACGGTCGAAATATATTAATTTTTAAACAAACTGTTGCATTTATAACCAAAAAGATAACATTTCTACGGAAAGAGATGAATTTACAAACCAAAAAGATGAATCTTCAAATAAAAAAGATCAGTTTAATACAAAAACTGGAATAATAAAAGTTTCAGTTAAAAAAGTCAATTTTTTACAAAAATAAAAAGAATTCTCAAGAAATTGTAGTTAAATTTTCAGCCATAGAAATGAATCTTCAACAAAAAAATAATTTTTTACTAACTAGTTCAATTTTAAACTAAAATGATGAATCTTCAACAACAAAAATCAATTATCAACAATATAGTTATATTTCAAGCAAGTATTTTAATTTTCAACTAAAAAAGAGAAATATTGCATCAAAAGTGGCATAGTTAAATTTTCAATCTAAAAATTTAAGTTTTTAGAAAAAAATGTAATAGTTGATATTTCAACCAAAAATATTTCAATTTTGAATCAAATTTAGTTGAATTCAACCAAAAAAAGTAGATTTTTTCATAAAATAGTTAAATCCACCACCAATACAAATTAATTCTTAAGTAAACAGTTGCATTTTCAACTAAAAAAGATAACATTTTTAAAATAAAATTGTTGAATTTGCATAAAAAATAATTAATCTTTCAACCAAACAGTTGCATTTTTAACAAAAAAAGTTCAAATTTCTACCCAAAAGAAATGAATTTTCATAAAAAAGTTGAATTTTCAACCAACAAACATATTTCAGTCAAGAATGAAAAAAGTTTAAACGTTTAACCGGTCAAGCACGGAGCACTGTTAGAAAATGAGATTTACATTTTTATTTGATAGATAAATTAGAGATTTCTCTATGCATAAACCAATAAATATTTGATAGAATCTGAATATTGTAAATTACATTAATTTACATTAAAAGTTTGAAATTTCGTTCAAAACTGAATTTAGGATTGGGAATAGGATTCAAAATAAAAAACAGGTTTTGAATCATTTATGTTCTTTAATCTTCCAGTTATTTTACATAATTATATTTTCTCTTGAATATTTTCTTGCCAACATACCATTAATAATGAAACTTGTAATTTTCATTAAGAATAAATGCACGAGTACTCGTTTGCAGTACAATAGAATACAATAATTTATTTTGAATGTAATTTTGTTACAACGCAGATTTTTTTGCCTCTTTTTCAACATGTACCAAAATTCCTCTACAGATTTTCGCAATTTCAGGTTCAATTTTATCGCAGCATTTTTCAATTTTTAATCTAGATTTATTTTCATTTGCAAGTAATTCACGATTGTCTTTTAACTGTTGAGCCAAATTTTTATTATAATCTATGATATTTGACAAACGTAATTTTAACTCTATAAATTTTGCTTTTCGATCTTCGCTGCTGATTTTCGGTGAAATTTTTTTATTAATTCTGCTGACGGATTTGGTCCTTTGATTGAAGTCGCTCGTCGAAGTTTTGCAGATTCCTCGAGTCTGAAATTTATATTTTTCTGTTAGTTTCGTTCATTTTCGTCATTAGAAAAATTAATCTGTATTTCCTAGCCTCATTTTTACGAATTTAGTAAGTATTTTCCTTATTTATATAAAAATAGTAAAACATAGGCATTGCAAAAAATTCTTTAAGTTCAATAAGTGAAAATATTTTTCTTGAAACAATAAGTAACGAACCTTTTCCCTTTTCCTTTTTGGAATTCGATTTTTGTGAAGGGTTCGTGTGTTTCTTCTTGAGCTTTTAATTAATCTCTTCCTCATTTTTCTTTCTCTACTAAAATTATGTTTCTTTATCAACAGTTTTTTCTTCATCGATATTCTCTCTCCTCTCTTTTTTCGTTTCTTCAGCAAATTTTTCACAACCTCTGAGATTTTTGTAGAAATATTATTTTGACGAAAATCTATTGTTGTGATTGTGCAATTTGTTCTCAGTAATTCAAGAAATTCTCCTTTACTTCTGAGTCCACATGATCTTAATTTCAAAACTTTGAGCCAGAAGTCTCGTTTCAAAATATCAACCAATAGACGTAGACCAAAGTCAGAAAATTGTGGATTTTTATTCAAAATTAATGTATGAAGTCCTCGAACCTGAAAATAGAAATTTTTGTTTTATGATTAGAATTTTCGAAAAAGATAAGGTTTTGATAGAAAGACCAAAATTAAATTAAATGTAATCATATGAAATTTTCTATATTCGTTTTGATTGAATTTCTTTGACCTGCAAATTAATTTTTGCATTTATACTAACTTGCTCTAATTTTGAATTTTCATTTGATCTCGTAGATTTAGCCCATCCACTTTCTAATAAAAGTTGTCTTCTTTTTTTCAAAAATACAGAAAGTGAATATCCACTATTCCCAGTGAGATTGCAGCTCGTAAAATTCAGCTTCTCAAGATTAATATTTTTTTCCAAAGATTCCAGAACCAAACTGCATCCTAAAAAAAATTATTTTATAAATAAAGATAAATTTTACAATAATAAAAATACATTACTGCAAAAATTCGATTTTTGGCGATCGATCCCCCCGAAATTTGTTCGTTTTCCGGAAAAAGAAATTCCCTATTTTTCTTCAATTCGGAAAAGCTCAGTTTTTGAACAAATGTAAAAAAAATAAGTACTTTTCGTTAACTTTTTGTAAATAGAAGCTTCGTGACCACTTAAGAAATGTTCAAAGAATAACCAATAACTTTTAATTTTGACCTCCCCAATTCCCTTGTATTGTGCCCGTAAAATGCCCCCAAAAATGCAAGAAGCAGTATTATGTAAAATTCAAAGAACGTATTTTTCCAGAAAATGTTTAAGCTGAATTATTTTTATTCGATAAGTGACAAGTTTTCAAGTATTTCCAAACTATTATTTAACCGTTTAAACAATTTTTCCTCCCCTGTAAATCGTGAAAAATTATTAATTTTCGTGATAAATAATACAGGTTGATGAATTATTAATTACTTAAACAATTTTAATTTGTTTCAACAATTTTTTCTTGTGAATCGCGAAAAGTTATCTCTTCCTAGAATTAATGACACAATTAACGAATGATGAGTGGAGTATTTTTTTCAAGATATTTGGCAATTAGTGAAAAATCTTTATTTATTTAAACAATTTTTTCCCTCTGCAAGTCTTGAAAAGTACTACTCTATGGAATTAATGAAGCAGTAAATGAATGCTAAGAGTTATATTTTTAAAGACCGTTTGGAATAATTTTAACAATTTTAATTTGTGTAAACAATTTGTTTCATAGAAAAGCCGAAGAAAATTCTAGTTTTTTCGATTCTCTTACAATATGTCGCTTATCATTCAGTATTTTCTTATCTTAGAACTTATACCCTAATTTTGTGAACAATTTTTTTCACTTACGTTTTGAATACTTACATTTTTAGATCAATTTCGTTGAGATAAGAAAATACTTTCCTATGAAAAGAAGCTAGTTATACTGTTTCAATAATTGCAAACTGTCTTTCTCAAAAAATATCACTCCATAACATTAATTAACCGTGTCATTAATTCCAGAAAATGATAACTCTTCTCGATTTACATGCAAAAAAAATAGTTCAAACAAATTTAAATTATTTGAACAATTTCGAAATATTCTAAATAAAAAATATTATTATCATTGATCCCGAAAATAGTAACTTTTCACGATTTACTGGAAAAATATTGGTAAACAAATAATAATTGTTAAAACAATTGAAAATTAGTTTAGAAATATTTTGAAACTTGTCACCTATCGAATAAAAATAGATAATGTTGAAAAAATCCAAAAAATACAGTCTTTATCATGAATTTTTTACAAAACTGCTACTTTGTATTTTTTGGGTATTTCCGTGCACAATTGGGGATTTTGTGAAACAAATTAAAAAATTCGTGGGTGAAAATAATTCCTTGAATATTCCTCATGAAGTGGCTAAACTTTAATTTACAAAAAGTTAATAACAAGTACTTCTTTTCCCCATTTTTTTAATCCGATCTTTTCACATTTAAGGATGTTCGAGGTGTACTGGCAAGTTCAAAATTACTAAATCTTTAACTTGAAATATAAAATTGACAAAAGAAGGCCCACTGATTACTGCAACATTGGAAGAGAAACCCAAGTGTGAATAATAAAAAAAAATAGTTGGTCATAATTGTTTATTTAAATGTAGTTATTTCCCTGAAACTAAATAAAATAATTTCCATAAAAAATTGACAAATATAATTGTAAGAAAGCTTTCAAGGAATAGAATGAGCTTTTGTAAACTAAAATTGAATGAAAGTGACGACTTTTGCTTGAAGCGAAAAAAAAATAAAAATATTCAAATAACTACATTTAAATAAACAATTATGACCTCAAATATTTTTTTATTATTTACGTTTGGAATTCGCTACTAAATTTGTGTGCCATAATCAATTGGCCTTTTTTTTATCACTTTTATGAATCAAGTTTCAAGTAATTTTGAACTTGACACTATACCTAGAACATTATTAAAACTACATGTTAATTTCAAAAGCCCGGGGGCACAGGTTAATTTTCACCGATTTTGAAAACCAAAAATAGAGAAATTCTTTCTCCGAAAAATGAAAAAAATGGGGAGGGGGTGGTGATCAATCACCAAAAATCGAAAGTCGAATTTTCGGACCACCCTAATGAAGAAAACTGAAAAATTAGTCATTAAAAAGATGCGCTCACTTTTCGCAAGATATCTCCGGAAAAAAAGAAGATAGAATAAGTTCTAAAAAATAAAAATAAAGACTGAAATCTTCTCTTTAAAATGAGTGAGAAAAACTGCGAGAATCTTGACTGGTTTTCGAATTATTATTAAAAATATAGAGGCATGCGCAGGACAAGTTGAATACTAAAAATGGACAAAAAACATAAATTGGACGACCCTTGATCACTCATTATCACAGTCTCCATTCATCAAAAGTACTTCAAAAAAGGCTCATTTAACGCGGAATTTAATAGATTTTCCAAAGCTTTTTTAGAAATGATCCTATTTTATTTTGATCCGGAGATATCCTGCGATAAGTGAGTGCATATTTTTAATCACTAATTATGTGGCTGGTGTACTCCTGGATGGTACTGTACATAAAGGAAACAATACAGGTAATAAAATACATTGAATTTGATTAATTACTACACTTTTGAGTATTCGTTTATTTCTGATTCTTTTTCAACTTGAAAGAAGGTTGCTTTGATATAAAAATACAAATAGAAAATTCAATTACCTGCATCGGTGATCCCACACCTTGCCAACGATAAGGTCCTCAAATTCTCATTGCAAGATAATCCAGTGGAAAGTACCTCCAGATATTCAATTGATAATGGAATTCCATCCAAAATTAGAATCCTCAGCATCGAAGAGTCTTTCAAATTTTTGCCCAGGGCATCCACGAAGCAACGTAGCAAGTAATTCGTGAATAGAACTGGATGTAATTTTCTCCCTTTTCTGCGCCTGTATCGTTTGATGAAAATCGTAGGTGTGTTTCCATTATCTCGTCAAAATTAATCATTTATTTGGTGTCATTTTTTCCCCCTTTGAAAAAACTGGTGCCCAATTATCCAGTCCATGGTCCGCTGAAAATGACAATTTCTTGGCAGTAAATGGTTCAAATTTGTCGATAAACTTGGATTAAACTTATATTACGTTTATGGATGTCTACCAATAGGAGAATTTAATTTCAAAATTTATTTTTGAAAAACTTTTCTCTCGAGTCGTTATCTTGAAAAAATAACGTAATTTATTATTAGTAGGCATCCATAATTAAAAATAGCGCACCACCTTTGATACATTTCCATTAACTATTTTTGGGGCCATCCTAACATAATAGAGTATTTTTATCACCTATACCTTATTTTTTGGAAGCCAAATTGGATCTTGAAATTGTTGGAAACAAAAGCTTAATCTACTTTAATCTAATTTAAATTAATTTGATTAATCTTTACCCAAATTTTTCGAGCTTTTCTTCGCTATTAATCTGTTCGCGAACTTTTTTTTGGTAAAAGCGACTGTAGATACGGATTTTTGGAAGACTTTGATCCTGAGAAATTCCATTTAAAATTGACCACCATTCATTAAGGTCCACACGGTCGCCACAAAATTGCAAACTATTTTTCTGTAGGGTGTTTTTTAAATACAAAAATTCAATGAAATACATGAGTTGGAATTTTGTAATTAAGTTAGTAGATATAAGTAAATGGTCAATTAACCATCAACAGTGATGTCTATTATAATTTTGGGTTATGTTAAATCTACGAAATAATAATTAAAATAATAAAACATGAGAGTAGAATATTAGAGGAAACACTTTTCGAAATAGAAATCAGAAAATATTTAGTTATTATTCAGATTTATTTGATACTTTCGACAAACCTTATAGGCTAAAGCCAAACGATTTTGGTAATTCGTCTTCATTTTCATCTCTAAAATAACAGTTTTCAATCTTCTCTGATTTCCATCGAATTTTATTCTAACTTTGCGAAACTGTTTCACTAAGAATTCAGAAAAATATAATAAAAAGCATAGATAAATTGGGTCAGAAAAGAACAGCAAAAAAAAAAGCCACAGAGGAGACTATCGAAAGATCTAAAAAATCGATTACTTGCTTGTTATACTGTTGTTTCACAGCTGAAATAATGACAGCTGAACTATATAACCTTCCTGATCTATTATTTACTCCTGATTTATTGCTCTCTTCCTGATAATTCCAAAATTATCCTGAAAATTTTATCCTGAAAAAACTATCCTGAAACATTGACACAAAACTGGAATTTTCCCTGAGAGAATAATTTCCGTTTTAAAAAATGGACAAGGTTAGCATTTTAGTAAATTGTAAAATATTTCTAACACCTTTCTTTATACTACCTTTGATTCTAGAAAATTAATTGAATTTCCTTATTTGCCTTAATTTTCTGAATATCCTGAATTTCTTGGGTCCTTCTTTCCAAAATCCTTAATTTCTTATTTTTCCTTGTATTTTGGTCAGACCGACGCGACAGTGTGCAAAAGAGTGGATATATTTTATGGTGAAATCCATTTTTTGAGGGCACTTTTCATTTCACCCCCAAAATCTACTAAATTAACTTATAGTAAAATAAAAAAACAGTTTTTCAATTTCATTATAGAAAAATGATGAACTTTACCTTAAAAGAGCGTTTTTTTGGGCTAGGAAATAAGAAATAATTTTTTTTCCTCTCAAAAAAAGCAAAATTACCTGATTTTTTTTACCCTATCTTTGGTTATTTGCAGGTATATTTGCAATTCAATTTGAATACTTCTTTTTTAGTCAGGAAGAAATAGTAAATTGAATATAGAAGAAGTTTCTGAGAAGGATGTTGAATCAGAAAATTTGGAAAATGATAAACCAACTGTTATTTCATAATCACCCGATGGAGGGGCATTTTTATCACTTGAACCTGTGCCACATAAAGGATCTTTATGTTATCTAGCCATAACGAAAAAAAAACAACAGTTGATTAACGCAAATTTTGGCTATTTTGGGATGATAATTTTCTATATTCTATTATCTGTATTTCTATTGTCTTTGTAAATATTTATTATTTGACTATTAATATTAATATTTACACTAAATTATAATATCAGGATTATATTTAATTGAAGCTGTGAGAAAAATTGCAGATGACGCAGATTTTGTTTTGTGTTTATAATACGAATATTACAAAAAATGTCAGTGATGCATGAGTCCTACTTATAAACTAACATGTAATGGGAATTTATTCCTTTCCCATATTATGATGTACAATACTTCACTTTTTAAACTTATTTTAGAAGTTCTCGTCTCCTGGCACAAGAAAGGGAAAATATGTCAAGTCTGAAAATATTTGTTAATAAAGTTCAATTTATTTTCAAAATAAAATATTTTTTCAGTTAAAACTACTAAATATTAATGAATCAGATATTCCTCTATTTATTTATTCACAATTTTTCTGTATAGGATCTAACCACACAACATTCAACAATGCTTTTAGGAATGAAAATATTGATTAATATTAATATTTAATATTTTATTTCTCACTACAATCAATAGGTGAATTATAATTTTCGAGTTTTGTATATTTTCAAAAATTAAATATCTCGCAGTATTTCATCTCCTATATGTAAATTCTTAAAACAATATTTTTAAACAAATTCTTCATGACGCAGCCATTTTTCTGAAACGTTTCTAATATATAAATTTATTACAAAACATATCAGTGCATGTAATGGGAATTTATCCCTTTTCATTTTTTTCATGGTTATTCATTACTTTAATAATTTAAAAAATGTAATAATTGCATAGCAATACATTTACTTTTACAAGCTATTTTGAAACTTCTTGTCACCTCGCACAAAAACAAAAACCTTCAGATACTATCAAAATATTTTTATTATGCAAATGTTTTTTAGTCAAACTTAATTTATTTTTAGTTAAAACAATATGCGGTTGAAACTTATGCCATTGCTTAATACTAAATGTTAATAAATCAGGTAAATCTCTGTTTATTTATTAATTTTTATTCTGAATAAGATCTAAGTATTTCGTCTCCTTTCTATAAATTCTTAAAACAATATGGAAATTTAATTCGTTCAGATGTTTTCCTTTTTTCAAAACAAATTATTTTCCTATATAAATGTTTTAATTTATACAGAAACGTTTCTCTAAATCTCGAATGAATAGAAAATTGTAAAGAATTCAAATATTAATGACTAAATAATCAAAATTTAATGCATTTTCTTCTCAAAAAATAAAAACCTTTCATAGACCAAAATCTTGATTAATTTTTTTATTTGGGCAAACGTCCTACTTTTACGTAATATCGTCTTGTCTATTATAATAATTATAAATAATATGATGAGTCCTATTTTAAGAAAAAAGCTCTTTTATCGCGGGTGCCCTATTTTTTATGAAATTAAATTCTTCCCTACATTGAGATCTTTGGTACGTGAAAGGGTAATTGAAATTAAACGATTTTTGTTGCATTGTAATTCTAGATTCAAAATTCGTAATTATTATTTGGATTTAGAGGAAAACACCTAAAGGAATGAAGAAGCGAAAAAGTAGATTTAAAGTAGGCCTGAAGGATTTAAAAATGAAGACAATGAGTGAAGTATGCAATAATATTAATAAATGTTTTACTTTTTTTTATTAAAAATTAATATTTGTACCCCAAGGTTCTTTCTTCATCTTTTAGAAAACTCTATTTCCAAAAATAATTCTTCATTTAAATTTATTACACATTTTTACTATAAACTTGAATAATTTCAACATGTTTTTTCACGAATTGAAAAACTTCAAAATTATAAAATGTTTAATTATAAGATCATAAAATGTCGAGAAACGTCTTCAGTGAACACTTCAAGGATTGGGATAAGCGATTTAATTCTATGTTGGGCTAAATTCGTCCCACATTTATTTCATTTTCCTTTGTCTAATCTTATTTTTATAAAATATAAATAATTATATGTATATTATTTTTTGTCCTAATCTAAAAAAAAGCTCATTCATCGCGAGTAGCCCATCTTTGGTTGTTTTTTCTTTTCCTAAAGCTAATCCTTCATACGTGAAGGGTTCAACTGTTTTTTTTTTTAATTTTTTATAAATCCAAGAACTCGAAATTCGAATTGAATTAAAAAATCTTTCAATTTACAAAAAATTCTATTAAGAGATCAATAGTGATAAAGATTTTTATAATAATAACAATAACATATTTTTATTTCATTTATACATAAATTAGATTACTTATACATTGGATTCCAATTCCATAACATTCTTCCTGTTTTAATTAAAGAGATTACAAATTTTACCTGATTTATTTAATCAAAAAATTATAATTTAAAATTTACAAATCAACTTGATATATTAGGCAATCAATCAATCAGTTAAACACACAATCAATCAGCAAATCAATACCTTTTCCATATTGTAATTTTCTTTGACATATTACGTGATTTATTATGCAAGTTCATTGTTTCATGCTTATTTTATGGCTTGGTGTATACCAATACTTTATTTTTCAAGTTATTTCAGAACTTCTTGTCACCTGGTATAGAAAAGAGAAACATAAGATTGTAATAAAATATGTTTGGTATAGGAATGCTGTTTAAAATAAAATATTTTTTCATTTAAAACTTGTACCATTAGTTATTGATAACTCTTAATGAATCAGGTATTTCTCTCCTTATTTATAAATTTTTCTTTGGACATGTTCTAAGCATACAACTTTTTAAAATACTCTTAATAACGGAAATATTGATTTATAAGTAAGACTAGTAATTTATTTCTCATTTCAATGCATTCAAAGTTTTGTATATGTATTTCCAAAAATACTTTTCTTGCAGTATTTCATATATCCTTTCTATACATTCTCAAAACAATATGGAAATTTCATTTGCTTCAGGTGTTTTTCTTTTTTCAAAAGAAATTAATTTCCAAATATTAACGATTAAATAATGCATATTTCACTCAAAAAATACAAAAACCTTTCACAGACCAAAATCATTAATTAACTTTATAATTTTGGGCAAACGTCCTACTTTTACGTAATATCTTCTTGTCTATTATGATTATTATAAATAATATAATCAGCCTTATTATTATAAGAAAAAATCTCTTTCATCGCGTGTGCCCTCTTATTTATTAAATTATATTCTTCCCTACACTGAGATCTTTGGTGGGTGAAAGGGTTAAACAAAGTGAAATAATTTTCGTTTCTTTAAAATTCTAAATTAAAAATTAGTAGTTCATATCCGGAATCATAGAAAGCACCTGAAATAAATGACATAAGAAGCAAAAAAACAGATTTCTCAAATCTTCATTATATATTAATATTTATATCCTAATGTTCTTTCTTTCTCTTTCACTAATTCTACTTTTAAAAATTATTCTTCATTCAGCTTTATTACACACATACCATACACTTGAATAATTTTAACTTTTTTTATGAATTAAAAATCTAAAAAATTGACAAATGTGTAAATGTAAGATTATGAATTTGAGGTTTTTTCAGTAAACCCTCCAAGGATTAGGATCAGCGATTTAATTCTGCTTTGGGCTAAATTCGTCCTACAATTACTTCTTTTTTCTTTGTCTAATACTTATTTGCATAGAATATACATATATATGTATATAGAATAACATGAATATTATTTTTTGTCCTAATCTAAGAAAAAAGCTCATTCATCGCGAGTAACCCTTTTTGCTTTTATTGTCTTTTCCTAGAGCTAATCCTCCATACGTGAAGGGTTAAACTGTTGTTTTGAATTATTATTTATAAATTCAAGAACTTGCAATTCGTATCAAATTTTAGATTCTTTGAATTTACGAATAATTCTGTATTTAGGAGGAAACAGTGATGAAGATTTTCTGATAACAATATCATATTCATATATATATTTTATTTTATTTATTTTTTAATGAAAATTTTACAATGAAATTTAATAAGATACTGTATATCCATTTCTACATTTCTTCAATAATATTTTGATATTGTATGTTGTTGCTAGATTACGTAATATATAATATGTCTTTTGCTGCGATAAAATCCGACATAATGGAAGATGCATAATTAATTTCTACTTATAGCCACATTTTTCAATTCTAAACAAATAATTCTGAAATATTTTTTTGAAATACAAGTACCCGCTTTAATTTAATTGAGGATGTAATCCTGTTCTTGTGCGCCATAAAAAAATGATATATGACGCAGATTTTATTCCGTTCTTGTAATATATACATTTGTTACAAAAAATGTCAGTTATGCTGGAGTCCTACCTATAAATTATCATGTAATGGGAATTTGACAGGAAACAAGTTCTTTTGAGAAGATCATCGCTGATGATATTGTTATCAATAATACTTTCTCTGATTATTAGGTAATATTCACATAAACTGTCTTGGTTGCTTTGTGTATTTTTATTGACATAACTGTATAACTTCTCATTTAATTACTAATTTTGGTTGTTATTCAAATTGTCTAGTTCCGAATTTTTATTTAAAAATTCATGAGGAGAAATGCATCTGATGCTCTTATTTCTTTAAAAAGTTGCAGCGATAAATCTTTGTTTTCGTATGTATACCATATTTTTTCAAAACTCTTCTACGTCCACTTCAATCAAAAGTTATGATAACAATATCCAACTTCAATTAAAGGAATAATTCAAAGCATTTATAAGGTAATAAATTTAATTTTTGAGGAAATCAGCTCTAACTTTTCATATATCTTAACAATAGTACTTTTATGGTTTGAAAAAGAAAATTCATAATAGTAGGTCGACCTAACCGATTTATACATTTTTAATTTCATTGTGGAGTTATCTGCCAAGTTGACTTTTTACACGACAAAGAAAGGCAGACACTGCCCAAGATTTCATAATCATGTAATTTAAACTGGTAACCTGTTCCTTTTAGATCAGAGGAAGTCATAGAGGTTGTGTTACCTAGGTAGTCTCCTGGCACAAAAATAAGGATAAATTCAGATTTGATCTAAATATGTTCAGGATAAAAAAGTTTTTTAATAAAGTTGAATTTATTTTCAGTTCGGAATAACATTTTTTTCAGATAAAACCTATAGCATTCGTTGATACAAAAAATTAATAAAGTAGGTATTACTCTATTTATTAAATTTTTGTCCGAATATGATATGAGTATAGAACTTTTTAAATGCTTATTGTAAAAACAATATGAATTTACAAGTAAGACTAGAGTATTAGTATATTTAATATTTTGTTCCTCTCTTTTAGAATAATATGGAAATTGAATTTGCTTCAGATGCTTTCCGAAAAATAAAAAATTGTAAATAATTCAAATATTAATGACTAAATAATAAAAATGTATGGCATTTTATTCTTAAAAAATAAAAACCTTTCATAAACCAAAATTATCGATTAGTTTCTTAATTTTGGGCAAACGTCCTACTTTCACGTAATGTCTTGTTGTCTATTATAACCCTTATAAATAATATGAAGTACTATTTTAGAAAAAAGCTCTTTCATCGCGAGTGCCCTCTTCTTTATTAAATCTTCCTTACATTGAGATCTTTGATACGTGAAAAAATCAAACGATTTTTGTTTCTTTTATTTCTATTTTCAAAATAAGTCATTATTATATGGATTCAGAGAAAAACATCTGATGAAATACATGAGAAGCGAAAAAGCAGATTTGAAATAAACTTAGAGGATTTTAAAGCCAAGACAATGCTTAAAGTATGCAATAATTTAACAAAAAAGTATTAATTTTTTAATTTATTTATTAGAAAATCAATATTTATATCCTGAGGTTTTAGCTATCTCTTTTAACAAATTCCACTTTCAAAAATTAGTTTTCATTCAACTTTGTTACACATTTAAAAAAAAATTTCGAATAAATCCTCCAAGGATTGGGATCAGCGATTGAATTCTGTTTTGGGCTAAACTCGTTCTATATTTACTTCATGTTCTTTTGTCTTATCTTATTTCTATAATAGAAACATATGTTTAATTAAATGTATATTATTTTTTTTTTAATTTAGGAAAAAGTTCATTCATCGCGAGTAGCTCTTTTTACTTGTATTGTCTTTTCCTGAAGCTATATGATATATATCCTACCTATAAACTAACACATAATTGAAATTTCTTTCTTTCTCATAGCTCGTTTTTCGTTGATTTAATACGTAATTTATTAAGGTAAACGTCCCAGCAATCGTGATGCCAATATTTTCTTGCTTTATATTTTCTTTGAATGAATGTAATTTCTATTTGCTATCGTAGAAAGCTAAAAATAAGTGAGTTTTATCATTAAATATTACTTTTAACACATTTTTGTAACAATATATATTCAAACTATAACAAAGTTTCACGATTACTGGGACATTGACCTTATGGAACTTCATTTTTTCATTGCTATTTTGTGGGTTTGTGTATACTGTATATCAACACTTTTCTTCTTCACTCCTTGTCACCTGGCACGAAAAGGCAAACTTCAGATTGATCAATATATTGTTAATATTTTATTATTATTATTATACCATTAGGTCAAATCCCTTTTCGGATAAGCGTCTGATTTTTTTTTTAGTTGAAAATAAAACATTTTTCATGTTAAAACTTATACCATTCGTTAATACTGAATATTAATAAATCAGGCATTTCTCTGTTTATTTATTAATTTTTTTTAAAAATATGATTTAATTGTGAAATTACATTTCTCACAGTATTTCATATCCTTCATATAAATTCTTGGAACAATATGGAGATTTAATTCGCTTCAAGTGTTTTCCCTTCCTCAAAACAAATTATTTTTCTACATCAATTTTTTAATTCACAGAAAAGTTCTAAGCAATTTATATATCAATGACTAAATATTAAAAATGTAGTGCATTTTCTTCTCGAAAAATGTAAAAACCTTTCATATACCAAAATCATCGGTTTAGTTTTCCATTCTGGGCAAACGTCCTAATTTTACGTAATATCTTCTTGTCTATTATAATAATTAAAAATAATATGATGATGAGTTCTATTCTAAGAAAAAAGCTTGTTTATCGCGAGTGCCCTCTTATTTAATAAATTATATATTCTTCCCTACATTGAGATTTCTGGCACGTGAAAGGGTAATCGAATTGAAACAAATTCTTTGAATTTTTGAATTCAAAATTAGTTATCATCTGGAATCAGAGAAAAGCACTTGAAAGAATTATACCCGTACAGAAATTGCCGAATTTGGTCCCGATTTCCGATGTGGCCCCGATCGGATTTGCCACATTGTGGCTGTCGCATGGCTACTCTTGTGGTTCGGGTCGGAGCCACATATCGAGAAAATACCAGTTGTAAATTGCAGCGCCATCTGCTGTGCCGACCGCCTGATATATCTGATGTTTTATTTTATATTTTCCACAATACGGCTCGGTTTTGAGTGTAATGTGATTTCAAAAATAATTAAAATATTATTTATTTTGGCTTAATGCCAAAAACAAAAAGTACCTTACGGGTACGGAAATATAGGTCAATTGCTGCCATTCCCTAGTGCGCAATGAGGATGAAGATAAGTAGATTTATTAAAATCGGTCGAGCAAACCTAACCTCAAAATAAATTGAGAATAATAAGTTAAGAAAACTATATAAACATTAATTTAAAAGTAGGAACGTTAGCAGAGGTTATGTTTGTGATTTCATAAACTCTTCCTTTCGATTGTTTGGAAAAGAAGGCAACTTTGTACAAGGGTAGACAGCAAAGCCACGTGTAGCCATGTGATTCATTCGCCTAAGTTTATGTTAATTAATTATGCTAATAATTCTAGTACAACCTGCTACACGAAAATAGGTTGACAATGAACCTATGAGCAAAATAAACCTTTCAACGACAGTGAAACGTTCGTGTAAGTACGTCTTAATTGGAACTTTCTCTCTTTCAAATTTCCGACAGTGCAATCGAGAAAGTTCACTTAATTTGAACAAATTTTTGTTTTGCTTGTTGCACAAATAACGCTTGGATATTTAACCGATCCAACATTCTTCAGTATGCTATTATTGTGATAATTGGGACAATTTCTATCTACAACATTAGTGTATTGCAAAGGTACGAATAGTTGCTTTAGAATTTTCAGTGTCATAACCTCACTTTGGTAGTCTTTGTTGCATGAACAGGACCAGAAAATGCTGAACACCTGCTTAATTTATATTAAGTTGGACTGGAAAATAAGAAAAATGTTCTGTTTTGATTTTCTAATATTTTTTAATAAAGTATAAAGTTCTCAATTTATTGTTTATTTATTACTGCAAGAAAATTTAAATAATAGTATGGCTGAACATAAAAAAATAAAAGGGCGCTGTTCTGGGCCAGATCCGACCGTCCTTATGGATGCCCAGTCTGGCCCTGATCAGGCTAGGCGTTTCATTTCGAATCTGGCGCTGGGAGGATTGCCCGACTGGGCCCACATTCTGCCACATCTGGGCCCGACCCGCGCCACGCCGAAATTTCTGCACGGGTATGAGAAGCAAACAAACATATTTGGAAAAAATTAAGGATTTGAGAATTAAGTTAATGCAAAAAGCAGGAAATAATTTACTTTTTATTTAATACCTTTATTATAAATTAACATTTTTATCCTAATGTACCTTTTTTCGCTTTTAACGAATTCTAGTTTCAAAAATAAAATTAGTCTTTATTCAAATTTATTATATATTTACTATAAACTCGAATAATATCAACATATTTTCTATCAACTAAACATTTTCAAAATAAAAAAATATTTGAATGTAAGATTAAGAATGAGAATTTTTATCCAGTGAACCCTTCAAACATTGGGATCAGCGATTTAATTATATGCTGGACTCAAATCGTCCTACATTTACTTCATTTTCCTTTTTCTAATATTATTTGTAAGAAAATACATAATTATATGTATATTATTTATTGTCCTAATCTAAGAAAAAAACTCATTTTTCGCGAGTAGCCCTTTTTGCTTGTGTTGTTTTTTCCTGTAGCTAATCCTCCATACGTGGAGGGTTAAACTGTTTTTAAAAAATTATTTATAAATTCAAGATCTTGCAATTCGTATCGAATTTTTAAATTGTTGAATTAAAATAAAAATTCTATCAAGGAGGAGCAGTGATACAACATTGTATAATAACAATATCACAATAACATATTTTCATTCAATTTATTTTTAAATTGGATTACTTATCCGTTGGACTGCAATTTCATAACTTTCTTTTGATCTTCAATGAAAGAAAGTAAAAACCTCATCAGATCTATTCAATCCGAAAACTGTAATTAAAAATTTATAATTCATTTTAATAAGATACTTTGTTTCGATTTCTATACTTCTTCGATAACATTTTTAATATTCTTTTTAATTGAAAATTATTGTTGTCATTTGCTGCAATAAAATCAGATATCATCGAAGATGTAGAATTAATTTCTACCTAGCCACATTTTTTTCAATTTAAACAAAAATTCAGGCGCCATTCTGTCCACTACAAGGAACATTTCTTTAAGATACAAGTACTCGCTTCAATTTAATTAAAGATGGAATCACGTTCTTGGGCGGTTCGAAAAAAAATACAGATGATGCCAGTTTTATTTTGTTTTTATAATATCTAAGTTTATCCCAAAATATATCAGTGACAATCACCGAAGCCTGAGTCCTGCCTATAAACTAAAATGCAATCACTCTCCCATATTATGTTTTTCGCTGATTTATTGCGCGATTTCTTTCGAAACTTAATTTTTTCATGGTTATTTTGTGTTTGTGCACACCAATATTTTACTCTTTCAAGTTATTTATATATTTATAAATATGATAGAAAATATCATTTGTGACATTTACCTCACCTCGCAGAAAACAAGTTCTTTGAAGAAGAAGAGCATCATTTATGATACTGTTATCAGCAATACGTTCTCGGATTATTAAGCCATATTCATATAAACTGTCAGCGTTGTTTTATGTATTTTTATTGACATAAATTTATAACCTTTTATTTAATGCTCAAGTTTTCCACTTTGAAATTATTAATTTGTTTTGTCAGTAGGTTCACTGTTAAAAATTTGAGGAGTAAATGGCTAGCGGAGTTGAGAGTAAAATTTTTCAGAGTATAAAATCGACTCAGTATCGAATACATTTAACTCCGCATATTTTACTCCAGAGTAAAATAGAGAGAGCAAAAGGTTCTGAAGTGCACTCAGAGTGAATCTAATTAATTCGCACCGCACAGAAACAAAATCTTGAACCATGCTCAATCCGGAGTTAATCAGTCGTGACGGTACTTCTTACGGAGTTTATGTTCGGAGCTGCGTTCGCAGAAAACTTGCAAACACTCTCTTCGCAGTTGTTCACCACATCATGGCCGCAAGTCACCGCGTGCGAAACTGCGAAATCATGAAAATTCTAGAATGCATAATTCTAGATGGTCGCTTGTCGCGTCGGTGAGATTCATTACTTAATATTTAGGAAAGTGGTATATGTCGACGATAAAAAGAGTGAGATATGGCAACCAAACAAAGTGGGTGAAAACTATTTATAAATCGGAATGGGGATACGAACAATTCATTACAGACGCCGGTAATTATAATTGTATATAATATAGAATCCTTTCGTACCATTCAGAAAAATGGTGTGTATTATTCCTTTCAAAATTAATAAAGAAATGCTTGGAAAATTGTTTCCAATACGCTTTCGGAGCATTCGAAAAATATTCCTGGACATTTCTGAGTAAGTGGATTTAGTATTAATTTTCAATAATAAAGGGTTTCTAAATTGACTCATTTGCCTTATATACAAATATGACCACAATTTTAAAAAGGAATAAGCCACACAAGTTTTTCAAGTCGTATAAAAAGATTCAAAAGCATCATGGATATGCTCATAATTATTATTATATACAATTATAATTACCGGTGTCTATGAATTCTTTGTGTCCCAATTCGGATTCATAAACATTTTTCACCCGTTTTGTCTGGTTTCCATATCTCACTATTTTTATCGTCGACATATACCACTTTCCTATATGTTAAATAATGAATCGCACCGACTCGACAAGCGACCATCTAGAATTCTGGAGTTTTACCATCAAATATTTTCAGAGTACTGGAGTCTATTTCTAAATAGTGAAATACTCCTTTCAGCGTTTCTTTTTAGCTATATTTACTCCTTCAAATCAACTCCTGATGGTATCGTGGGACAACTATAGGATCAGAACGGAGTTGATTGAAATAACTCCGGACAGTGCATTTCAGGAGTTCTTTTCCAAGAGTTACATTTTAACTCATCTTCTTCTACTCCGCCTACCGTTAACTCTAAACGGTGGGACTTTTATAGGGTACGCTCCGGAGTAGATTTTAACTCCGCTTTTTTAACAGTGTTCAAGTTATCCAGTTCCGAATTTTTATTTAAAATCTCATGAGGAGAAATGCATCTTATGCTCTTATATCTTTAATAAGTTGCAATAATATTTGTTCTTCGTATGTATACCATGTTTTCTCAAAATTTTTCGACGTCTAGCTCCAGCCAAAATTTATAATAACAATATCCAACTTCAAGTCAAGAAATAATTCAAATCATCCATAAGGTATAAGTTCTAATTTTTGACAAATACAACTCCAACTTTTCATAAAGCTTAACAATAGTAATTGGAAAGTATGAAATATATTATATATAGTATATATAGTATAATATTTTTGCAGGTAAAGCTTGTACTATTCGTGAGTACTAAATATTAATATATCAGGTGTTTCTCTGTTTATTTATGAAAATTTTATCTGGATATATGATCAAAGCATAGGTTTTGTGTATGTTCCAAATTTATTTTTCTCCCAGGATTTCATCTCTTTCTGTAAATTCTTGATACAATATGATAATTTAAATTATCCAGATGTTTTCCTTTTTTTAAAACAAATTATTTTCCTAAAAAAATATTTTCAATTTATATTGGAACATTACTCTAAGTAATACAAAATTGCGAACCATTCAAAAATAAAGGTTGTATAATGTAAATATAGTTATTCCCAAAAAATGAAAACCTTTCATAGATAATGAGATGAGTCCTATTCTAAAAAAGCTCTTTCATTGCCAGTGCCTTTCTTATTTATTAAATTATATATTCTTCCCTACATTGATATTTTTGGTACGTGAACGGGTAACCTGGAGGTAATGGTTTTTGTTTCTTTAAATTTCTAAATTCGAAATTAGTAGAAGTTATCATCTAGAATCAGCGAAATGCAACTGACGGATTTAAAGGACAAACAAAAAAAGCAGATATGAAATAAACCTTAAGGATTTGAAAATGAATACAACGTTTAAAGTACGTAATAATTGAAAAAAGTGTTATTTGGATTTATTCTACAAATTAATATTAATATCCTAAGGTTCTTCCTTTCTCTTTTAACCAATATGACTTTCAAAACTTATTCTTCATTCAACTTTACTACACATTTACTATAAACCCTATAATTTTAACATTTATTTAATCATTTAAAAAACTCAGAAATTATAAAATTTGTAAATAAATTGAACATTTTTTCCAGCAAACCCTCCAAGGATTGGGATCAGCGACTTAATTCTATGTTGGGCTAAAATCGTCCTACATTTACTTTATTTTCCTTTGCCTAATCTTATATGCATAAAATATACATATATATGTATATGTAATTGCATGTATATTATTTTTCTGTCCTAATCTAAGAGAAAAGCTCATTTATCGCGAGTAGCCTTTTTGTTTGTATTGTCTTTACCTAGAGCCAATCCTCCATACGTGAAGGGTTAAACTGTTGTTTTGAATTATTTATAAATTCAAGAACTTGCATTTCGTGTCAAATTTTAAATTC
Source organism: Andricus quercusramuli (assembly GCA_932178445.1). NCBI lineage: Eukaryota > Metazoa > Arthropoda > Insecta > Hymenoptera > Cynipidae > Andricus > Andricus quercusramuli. The sequence goes on along the minus strand of CAKNXH010000053.1, from coordinate 609,598 downwards.
TTTGAATTTACGAAAAATTCTATAATAAGGGTTAGTAGTGATAAAGATTTTTATAATAATAATAACAATACATATTCAAATATTTTAACTTTATTTATCTTTTAATAAAAAATTACAATTCAATTTAATAAGATACTCCATACTTTATAATCTCTTCAATTTAATTGAAGATGGAATCATGTTTTTGGGCCCTGTAAAAAATTGCAGATGGCTCAACTTTTATTCTGATTTTATGATACATAAATTTATTATAAAAAATGTCAATTATACATGGGTTCTACCTATAAACCAACATGTGTTGCGGAAATTTATCCCTCTCTCATATAATCTTTTTCGCTGATTTATTGCGTGATTTATTATGGAATTTCTTTATTTCATGGTTATTTTGTGGGTCTGTGTATAACAGTACTTTATTTTTTCGAGTTATTTCAGAAATTCCCTCCTGGTAACACCGTGATTGGTCAATCACGTCATAATCAGATGTAATGAAGCTGATGAAAAATATCATTTGTGACATTTACCTCACCTCACAGAAAACAAGTTCATTTAAGAAGAAGGGCATCATTCATGATGTTGTTATTAGTAATACGTTCTCTAATTATCGGGTCGTATTCATATGAACTGTCATGGTTTTTTAAGTGTTTTCATAGATCATCTTTTATTCAATGTTTAAATTTTTCACTTCAAGATCATTAATTTGTTTGTGGTTATTTAAGTTTTTTAATTCCGAATTTTTATTAAAAAATTAATAAGGAGAAATCCATCTTATTTCTTCAACAGGTTGCAATATTAAATATTTTTTATTCGTAGGTATACCATGTTTTTTTTCAAGATTGTTCGACATCTAACTTCAGTCAAAAACTATAATAAAAATATACAACTTCAAGTCAAGAAAGTTATCGTCTGGAATCAGAGAAAAGCATCTGAAGAAATTACATGCGAATCGTAAATGGAGATTTGATATAAGCATAAAGGATTTCAAAATTAAGATAATGTTTGAAGTACACAATAATTTATTAGATTTATGATTTTTTAAATATTTCTTTATTAAAAATCAATCCTTATACCCAAGGTTCTTTCTTCCTCTTTTAACAAATTCTACTTTCAAACATTACACTTCATTCAACTTTACTGCACATTTACTATAAACTTGATTAATTTAAACATTTTTTTCATTACAAAAATCAAAATATTAATAACAAGTGTTCAAATATAAGATTATGAATTGGCATTTTGTCAGTTAACCCTCCAAGGATTGGAATCAGCGATTTAATTCTATGTTGGCTAAAATCGTCCTACACGGAGAAAAATAGATATTAGAGCAGACTATCTAGATATTACTAGTTAATATCTTAAAGATTTAACTATGGGACAGAAATCTAGATACTGAAGTAGAGCATCCATAGATATTAAAAAGAAGATTTTAACTGACAATATCCAAGATATTGAAGGGCAGAATCTAAGATATTCAAAAAATATTCGTTAATTGTGCAAAAATTACCTGTAAAGCATGCCTATTTCTATAAAATACAAAAGTATTTTATATCGTAGTCCTCTGATTTGGTTATCCGAATACTCAAACATTCGCCTTTTTTTATTCATTATTATTGAATTTTCGACTAGAGCTGATAACACGCTGTCCAAGGCTAATATAATTGATGCCTGTAGTGCCGAGTCCTCATATTCTCTCAAGAAAATTATGATATTCAACAACACTCAATCCATTTTCCACTAGAACTTTTAACGTAATATTTATCCGAAAAACCACAACACACACGACGAATGCTCAAGGTACGGACCAAGCGGGGTTAAAATTTTTGTCGCCACGCCACACGTCAACGACATTGCTCCGATAAAATTTCGCTTTTTTAATATCTCAGATATTAACGGTTAATATCACACATTTTATATTTCCAATATACGCAAATATTGCCCTTCAATATCTTGAATATTGAGTAGAAGATATTAGATATTATGCTGTAATATCTATATAATATGGTTAAATATCAAAATCTTCAATATCTACATTTCAATATCTATTTTTCTCCGTGTACATTTAGTTCATTTTCCTTTGCCTAATTTTATTCGCATAAAATATACATATATATGTATATAGAATAACATGAATATTATTTTTTGTCCTAATCTAAGAAAAAAGCTCATTCATCGCGAGTAGCCCTTTTTGCTTTTATTGTCTTTTCCTAGAGCTAATCCTCTATACGTGAAGGGTTAAACTGCCTTTTTGAATAATGTATAAATTCAAGAACTTGCAATTCGTATCAAATTTTAAATTCTTTGAATTTATGAATAATTCTATATTTCGGAGGAAACAGTGATAAAGATTTTTCTAATAATAACAATATATTGCATGTTTTTGATAGATAATGTAATATATGTCTTTTGCTGCGATGAAGTCAGATATAATGGAATATGTAGAATTAATTTCTACTTTTATAGCCACATTTTTTCAATTCTAAACAAATAATTCTGAAATATATTTTTTTTTGAAATACAAGTACCCGCTTTAATTTAACTAAGGATGGAATCTTGTTCGCTGGCTCCATAAAAAAATTATCAGTGACGCAGGTTTTATTTCCTTTTTATAATATATACATGTTTTACGAAAAATGTCAGTTATGCTTGAGTCCTACCTATAAACTATCATTTAATGGGAATTTCTTCCTTTCCCATACTATGTTCTTTGTTGATTTCGTACGTCATTTATTATGGAACTTCATTTTTTAATGGTTCATTCTTAGATTTAAATACCAATACTTTACTTGTTCAACCTATTTGTTGTTATTCAAGTTGTCCCGTTCCGATTTTTTATTTAAAACTTCATGAGGAGAAATGCATCTGATGCTCTTATTTCTTTAAAAAGTTGCAATGCTGAATCTTTGTTTTCGTATGTATACCATACTTCTTCGAAACTGTTTTACCTCTCACTTTAACCAAAAGTTATGATAACAATATCCAACTTCGGGTAAAGGAATAATTCAAAGCATTTATAAAGCAATAAATTTAATTTTTGAGAAAATCAGCTCCAACTTTTCATGAAGCTTAAAAATAGTAACTTTATATTTTGAAGTCAAAAATTCATAATATTACATTGACCTAACCAGTTTCTACATGTTTAGTTTTATTCTAGGGTTATCTGTCAAAGGGGCATTTTATTATACGTGGCAAAGATAGATACTGAGCAAAACTTCATAATCACGTAATTTTTAACCTGTTCCTTAACCTGATCTCATAACCTGGATTGTCTCCTGGCAGGAAAATAAGGAAAAATTCTGATTTTATCAACATATTTTTTGTATAATGTTTTTTTTTGATAGAATTTAATTTATTTTTAGTTAAAAATAAAACATGTTTTCAGGTAAAACGTATACGATTCGTTAGTACTAAATATTAATGAATCAGGTAATTCCCTATTTTATTTATCACTTTTTATTCTGGATATGATCTAAGCAAACAACTTTTTAAAATGCTTTTTGTAATAAGAATATTGATTTACAAGGAAGACTGGACTATTAATATTTAATATTTTGTTTCCAATTTTTAGAACAATATGCAAATATAATTTGCTCAAGATGTTTTTAATTGTTTAAAAATAAACTATTTTTTACACAAATTTTGTAATTTTTACAAAAGCAACATGCAAAATACGATTTGTAACATTTACCTCACCACTGCACAGAATACAATACGTTTATTTAAGAATAAGAGCATCATTCATGATGTTATCAGTTATACGTTCCCTAATTATCAGGTCATATTCATATAAACTGTCATAGGTTTTTGAATATATATATATATATATATATATATATAACTTAATAATCTTTTGTTCAATGTTTGAGTTTTCCACTTTAAAAGTATTAATTTTTTTGCTGTCATTTAAGTTGTCCAGTTCCAAATTTTTATTTCAAAATTAAGGAGGAGAAATCCATCTTATGCTCTTATTCCTTTAAAAAGTTTGCAATATTAAACCTTTTTTATTCGTAGGTATATAATGTTTTTTTTTCAAGATTTTTCGACATCTAACTTCAGTCAGAAAATATAATAAAAATATCCAACTTCAAGTCAAGAAAGTTATCATCTGAAATCAGAGAAAAGCATCTGAAGGAATTATATAAGAATCGAAAAAGCAGATTTTATATAAACGTAAAGGATTTCAAAATTGAGATAAGGTTTGGAATAAACAATAATTTAAATAAATTTATGAGTTCTTTAGATTTCTTTATTAAAAATCAATCTTTAGACCCTAAGGTTCTGTCACACTCTTTTAACGAATTCTATACTTTCAAACATTATTTTTCATTGAACTTTACGACACATTTTCTATAAACTTGAATAATTTAAACATTTTTTTTATTAAAAAAATTAAAATATTAACAAATGTTTAAATCTAAGATTATGAATGGGCATTTTTCAGTTAACCCTCCAAGGATTAGGATCAGCGATTCAATTCTATGTTGGGCTAAAATCGTCCTACATTTACTTCATTTTCTTTTGCATAATCTTATTCGCATAAAGTATACATATATATGTATATATAATTACATGTATATTATTTTTTTTCCTGATCTAAGAAAAAAGCTCATTCATCGCGAGTAGCCCTTTTTGTTTGTATTGTCTTTTCCTAGAGCCAATCCTCCATACGTGAAGGGTTAATCTTTTCTTTTTGAATTATTTATAAATTCAAGAACTTGTAATTCATATCGAATACATTTTTTTTGAATTTACAAACAATTCTATCAAGGGGTAACAGTAAAAGATTTGTATGGTGAAACAATATCATATTACCATTTTTTCCTTTAATGTATTTGTTAATTGGATTACTTATATATTGGATTCCAATTTCATGAGTTTCTTCCGATTTTCAATCAAAGGAGTTGTAAATTTTACTTGATTTATTAAATTCAAAAATTATCACTGAAAATTTACAATTTCATTTTATGAGATACCTTGTTTCTATTTCTATATTTCTTCAATAATATTTTTATTATTCTTTCAAATTGACAATTATTTTTGTTACTTGCTACGCTAAAATCAGATACAAATAAAATAAAAAATAAAAGAAATTAATTTCTGTTGATCCACATTTTATTTCAATTCTGACGAATTTCAGGGGTCATTTTGGGCCCATTATAAGGAACATTTTTGTAGTTGCAAGCACCCTTTTCAATTTTACATTTTCGGAATCGGAAAGATTTCTCAAACTAAATCAATCAACCAATCAATCCCTTTTCCATATTATACTTTTGCTCGATTTATTACGTGATTTATCATGGAAATTCATTTCTCCATTCACAGCATGGGGGTCTATATATTTTTAATTCTTTATTAAAATTAATATTTATATCCGAAGGTTCTTTTTTTCTCTTTTAATAAATTCTACTTTTATAATTATTCATTCTTTATTCAGCTTTATTACACAGTTATTGTAAATGTGAGTATTTTTTATCAATTAAAAAACTTCAAAATTAAAAAATGTTTGAATAAATTAAAATTTTGTTCAGTAAACCCTCCAAGTATGGGGATTAGCAATTTAATTCTACGTTGGGCTAAATTCGTCCTATACTTCATTTTCTTTTGCCTAATCTTATTTCTGTAATACATACATATGCATAATGATATGTACATTATTTTTTGTTCTAATCTAAAAAAAGCTCATTCATCGCGAGTAGCCCTTTTTGCTTGTATTGTCTCTTCCTAGAGCTAATCACCTATACGTGAAGGGTTGAACTTGTCTTTTCGAATTATTTATAAACTTAAGAACTTGAAATTCGTACCGAATTTCAAAATCTTTGAATTTACAAAAAATGCTATCAAGTGGAAAAGAGAGATAAAGATTTTTATAATAATAACAATATCATATTATTATTTTTTCATTTAATTTATTTTTAAATTAGATTCCTTATATATAAGATTACAATTCAATAAATTTCTTTGGATTTTGAGGTTAAGGAATGATAAATTTTACTTGATTTATTCAATACAAAAATTATAATTGAAATTTTACAATTCAATTTAGCAAGATACTTTGTTTCTATTTCTATGTTTCCTCAATAATATTTGAAATATTCTTTTTAATTGACAATCATTGTTGTCATTTGCTGCAATACACTCAGACATAATCGAAGATTTATTAGTTTCTATAGCCACAGTTTTTTCAATTCTAAAAAAATGCAGGGGTCATTTTGTCCATTGCGAGGGACATTTCTTCAAGATACACGTACTCGCTTCAAGTTAATTGAAAAGATGGAATCATGTTCCTGGTCTCTGTAAAAGAATTGCAGACGACGCAACTTTTATTTTGATTTTATAATATATATATAAATATATTACTAAAATTTTCAGCGATGCATGAGTCCTACCTATAAACTAACATGTAATGGAAATTTATCCCTTTCCCGCATTATGTTTTTCGCTGACCTATTGCGGGATTTATCATGGAATTTCTTTTTTTTCATGGTTATCTTGTGGGTTTGTGTATACTAATACTTTACTTTTTCAAGTTATTTTAGAAATTCTCTCCTGGTAATACCGTGACTGGCCGATCATGTCATATCAGGGGGAATGAAGCCGATGCAAAATATCATTTGTAAAAATTTACCTGACGTCACAGAAAAGAATTTCTTTTGAGAAGAAGAGTACCATTCATAATATTGCTATCAGTAGTAATAGGTTCTCTGATTATCAGTTCATATTCATGTAAACTGTCATGGTTTCTTTGAGTATTTTTATTTTCATAACTTTATAAACTTCTGTTTAATTTTCATGTTTTCCACTTCCAAGTTACTAATTTTGTTCTATTATTCAAGTTGTCCAGTTCCGATTTTTTATTAAAAAATTAATTAGGAGATATCCATCTTTTTCCCTTATTTCCTTAAAAAGTTGCAGTATTAAATCTTTTTTATTCGTAGGTATACCATTTTTTTTCAAGATTGTCTGACATTTAACTTCATTAAAAAACTATAATAGTGATATCCAACTTCAAGTCAAGAAATAATTCAAATCATCCATAAGGTATAAGTTTTAATTTTTTGTAAATACAACTCCAACTTTTTATGGAGGATAAGAATAATAATTTTATATTTTGAACAAAAAAATTCATAATATTACATCGACCTTACTGATTTCTACATTTTTAGTTTTATTCTGAGGTTAACTGTCAAATTGACTTTTTACATGACAAAGAAAGCCAGACACTGACCAAGACTTCATAATCATGTAATTTAAACTAGTAACCTGTTTCTTTTGCACTAAAATAAGGAAAAATTCAGATTTGATTGTTTAGTTCGAAATAAAAAATTTTTCAGACAAAATGTATACCATTCATTAGTGCTGAATATTTATGAATCAGGCATTTCTCTATTTATTTATTAAAATTTTTTCTGTATATGATCTAAGCATATATATTCTAGTTTCCCTACAATGAGATTTTTTGTACGTGAAATAAGTGAAAATTTTGGTACGTAATCAAAATGACTTGATTTTTTTCTCTTTGAATTTCTTATTTCAAAATAAGTAGTTATCATCTGGAACAAGATGAAAGCATCTGAAGGAATTACGTGAACATCCAAAAAGCAGATAAGAAATAAATATAAAGGATATTAAAATTAAGAGAATGCTCAAAGTAGACAATAGTTTAGATAAACCTATTATTTTTTGGACTTCTTTATTACAAATTAATGTTTAGATCCTAAAGTTCTTTCGTTCTCTTTAACAAATTTGACTTTCAAAAATTATTCTTCATTCAACTTTATTACACATTTAACATAAACTTGAATAATTTCAACATATTTTTTCATCAATTAAAAAACTTCAAAATTATAAAATGTTTAATCATAAGATCATAAAATGTTGAGAAACTTCTTCAGTGAACCCTTCAAGGATTGGGATAAGCGATTTAATTCTATGTTGGGCTAAATTCGTCCTACATTTACTTCATTTTCCTTTGTCTAATCTTATTTGTATAGAATATAAATAATTATATGTATATTATTTGTCCTAATCTAAAAAAAAAGCTCATTCATCGCGAGTAGCCCATCTTTGCTTGTATTGTCTTTTCCTAAAGCTAATCCTTCATACTTGAAGGGTTAAACTGTTTTTTGTGAATTTGTTATAAATCCAAGAACTTGAAATTCGTATCGAATTAAAAAATCTTTCAATTTACAAAAAATTCTATTAAGAGATCAACAGTGATAAAGATTTTTATAATAATAACAATATCATATTAACATATTTTTACTTCATTTATATTTAAATTGGATTACTTATACATTGGATTCCAATTCCATAACATTCTTCCTGTTTCAATTAAAGGGATTACAAATTTTACCTAATCATTTAATCGAAAAATTATAATTTAAAATTTACAAATCAACTTGATATATTAAGCAATCGATCAATCAATCAATCAATCAGTCAAACAAACAATCAATTAGCAAATCAATACCCTTTTCCATATTGTAATTTTGGATTTTTTCATGTTTGTTTTATGGCTTGGTGTATACCAATACTTTATTTGTTCAAGTTATTTTAGAACTTCTTGTCTGTTGGCATAGAAAAGAGAAACTTTTAAATTTTAATAGAATATGTTTGGTATAAAAATGTTTTTTTTTAAGTTTGACATATTTTTTATTTAAAATGAAGTATTTTTTCATTAAAAAACTGTACCATAAGTTGGTGATAAATCTTAATAAACCAGGCATTCCGCTCTTTATTTATTTATTTTTTCTGAATTTGATCTGAGCATACAACTTTTTAAAATGCTTTAAATAATGAAAATGTTGATTCATAAGCAAGACTAGTACATATTTTATTTCTCATTACAATGCATTCAAAGTTTTTTATATTTCAAAAAATACTTTTCGCGCAGTATTTCATATCCTTTCTATACATTCTTAGAACGATATGGAAATTTTATTTGCTTCAGGCGTTTTCCTTTTTTCAAAAGAAATTAATTTCAAATATTAATGATTAAATAATGCATATTTAGTGCATTTTTCACTCAAAAAATGCAAAAAACCTTTCACAGACCAAAATCATCAATTAACTTTATGACTTTGGGCAATCGTCCTACTTTTACGTAATATCTTCTTGTCTATTATGATTATTATAAATAATATAAGTCTTATATTCTAAGAAAAAATGTTTTTCATCGCGTGCGCCCTCTTATTTATTAAATTATATTCTTCCCTACACTGAGATCATTGGTGGGTGAAAGGGTAAACGAAGTGAAACAATTTTTGTTTCTCTAAATTTCTAAATTTAAAATCAGTTGTCACTATCCGGAATCAAAGAAAGCACCTGGAGAAATGACAAAAAAAGCGAAAAAACCGATTTCTTACATTTTCATTATATATTAATACTTATATCCTAATGTTCTTTCTTTCTCTTTCACGAATTCTACTTTTAAAAATTATTAACTTTTTTTATGAATTAAAAATCTAAAAAATTGACAAATGTGTATATGTAAGTTTATGAATTTGAGGTTTTTTCAGTAAACCCTCCAAGGATTAGGATCAGCGATTTAATTCTGCTTTGGGCTAAATTCGTCCTACAGTTACTTCATTTTCCTTTGCCCAATCTTATTTGCATAGAATATACATATATATGTATATATAATTTTTTTTTAGTTCTAATGCAAGAAAAAAGCTCATTTATCGCGATTAGCCCTTTTTGCTTGTATCGTCTTTTCCTAGAGCTAATCCTCCATACGTGAAGGGTTAAACTGTTGTTTTGAATTATTTATAAATTCAAGGACTTGCCATTCGTATCAAATTTTAGATTCTTTGAATTTACGAATAATTCTGTATTTAGGAGGAAACAGTGGTGAAGATTTTTCTGATAATAACAATATCATATTCATATATATATTTTATTTATTTTTTAATGAAAATTTTACAATGAAATTTGATAAGATACTTTATATCCATTTCTACATTTCTTCAATAATATTTTGATATTGTATGTTGTTGCTAGATTATGTAATATATAATATGTCTTTTGCTGGGATAAAATCCAATATAATGGAAGATGTATAATTAATTTATACTTATAGCCACATTTTTTTCAACTCCAAACAAATAATTCTGAAATATTTTTTGAAATACAAGTACCCGCTTTAATTTAATTGAGGATGGAGTCTTGTTCTTGTGATCTATAAAAAAAATTATATATGACGCAGATTTTATTCCCTTCTTGTAATATATACATTTGTTGCAAAAAATGTCAGTTATGCTTGAGTCCTTACCTAAAAATAAACTATCATGTAATGGGAATTTTACAGGAAACAAGTTCTTTTGAGAAGGAGATCATCGCTGATGATATTCTTATCAATAATACTTTCTCTGATTATTAGGTCATATTCACATAAACTGTCTTGGTTGCTTTGTGTATTTTTATTGACATAACTGTATAACTTCTTATTTAATTACTGATTTTTGTTGTTATTCAAATGGTCTAGTTCCAAATTTTTATTTAAAAAATCATGAGGAAAAAAATGCATCTGATCCTCTTATTTCTTTAAAAACACGCAATGTTAAATCTTTGAATCTTTGAATCAAATGAAAAAGTAAAAATTATAGAACTTTATATTTAAGATTATGAATTGGAATTTTTTTCAGTTAACCCTTCAAGGATTGGGATCAGCGATTGAGTTCTATTTTGGGCTAAATTCGTCCTACATTTACTTCATTTCCTTTGTCTAATCTTATATGCATAAAATATACATATATATGTATATGTAATTACATGTATATTATTTTTTTTCCTAATCTAAGAAAAAAGCTCATTCATCGCGAGTAGCCCTTTTTGCTTGTATTGTCTTTCCCTAGAGCTAATCCTCCATACGTGAAGGGTTAAACTTTTCATTTTGAATTATTTATAAATTCAAACACTTGGAATTCGTATCGAATTTTATAATCTTTGAATTTACAAAAAATTCTATTAAGGGGAAAAGAGTGATAAAGATTTTACAATAATAATATCATATTATTTTTTCTTTTCATTTATTTTTAAATTACATTACTTATAACATTGGATTCCAATTCAATAACTTTCCTTGGATTTTCAATTAAAGGAATTATAAATTTGAACTGATTTAGTCAATACAAAAATTAGAATTGAAATTCTACAATTTAATTTAGCAAGATAATTTGTTTCTCTTTCTATATTTTTTTAATAATATTCTTAATGTTCCTCTTAATTGGCAATTATTGTTGTCACTTGCTACAATAAATTCAGATATGATCGAAGACGTAGTAATTATTTCTGCCTAGCCAGATTTTGTTTCAATTCTAAAATGCGAATCAAGCGTCATTTTGTCTACTACAAGGAACACTTCTTTAATATACAAGTACCCCCTTCAACTTATTTGAAAAACGGAATCTTATTATTGGGGTCTGTTAAGAATTTCAGGTGACGCAGCTTTTATTTTGTTTTTATGATAAATAAATTCATTACAAAAAATGTCAGTTATGCATGGGATTTACGTATAAACGGAAATTTATCCCTCTCTCGTATTATGTTTTCGCTGATTTATTGCGTGATTCATTATGGAAATTCTTTTTTTTTATGGTTATTTCGTTGGTTTGTGTATACCAATACTTTAATTTTTCAAGTTATTTTAGACATTATGTCCTGGTAAGCCCGTGATAGGTCAACCACGTCGTAATCGGAGGGAATGAAGCTAATATAAAATATCATTTGTGACATTTACCTTACATCTCAGAAAACAAGTTCTTTTGAGAAGAAAAGCATTCATGATATTGCTATCAGTAGTAATACGTTTTTTTGATTATCAGGTCATATTCAAAGAAACTGACATGGTTGCTTTGTGTATTTACAATATGGAAATTTAATCTGCTCCAGACGTTTTCCTTTGTTTAAAACAAATTCATTTCAAATATTAATAACTAAACAATGTATAGTTAGTAAATCTTCTCAAAAAATGCAAAAACCTTTCAGAGACCAAAATCATTGATTAATTTTTCTGTTTTGGATAAACGTCCTACTTTGACGCAATATCTTCTGGTCCATTCTATTCTTTGTAAATAATACGATGAGTAATATTCTAGAAAAATCCCTTTTATTTCGATTGCCCTCTCGTATTTATTAAATTATACATTCATCTCTACAAAAATATTTTTGGTACGTGAAAAGGTTATTCAAAGGAAATGATTTTTGTTTCTTTGAGTTTTTAAATTTGAAATTAGTAGTAGTTAATTTAGAATGAGCGAAGTGCGTCTAAAGGAATCATGGGATGCGAAAAAGCAGATATGAAATAATTCTGAAGGATTTGAAAATTCAGACAATGCTTGAAGTACGCAATAATTGAAAAAAGTGTTATTTTCTTTGGATTTATTTTACACATTAGCACTGATATCCTAAGGTTCTTCCTTTCTCTTTTAACATATATGACTTTCAAAACTTATTCTCCATTCAACTTTGTTAGACATTTAATATGAACTCGAATAATTTCAACATAATTTTTATTGATTAGAAAAATTCGAAATGAACAAATTTTTAAATATGAGATTATGAATTTGAAGTATTTTATAGTGAACCCTTCAAGGATTGGGATCAGCGAAATCATTCTATTTTGGGCTAAATTCGTCCTACATTTACTTCATTTTCCTTTGCCTATTCTTATTTGCATAAAATATACATATATATGTATATATAATTTTATTTTTTGTTCTAATCTGAGAAAAAAGCTCATTCATCGCGAGTAGCCCTTTTTGCTTGTATTGTTATCCCTACAACTGATCCCTAATACGTGAAGGGTTAAACTGTTATTTTGATTATTTATAAATGCAAGAACTTGCAATTCGTGTCGAATTAGAAAATTTTTGAATTTATAAACAATTCTATTGACGAGGCAACAATGATGAGAATTTTTTATAATAATAACAATATCATAGTAACACATAGTATTTTTAATATTCTTTCAAATTATCAATTATTTTTGTAATTTACTGCTTTTTAACATTTTATATAAATTATAAAGAAATTCAGGGGTCATTTTGCCCACTATAGCGAACAGTTTTTGAGATAAAAGGAACCTCTTCAATTTACATTCTCGATCTCTGAAAGAGATTTCTCAAACGGAATCAAACAATCAATCCCTTTTCCCTATTATTATATTTTTCGCTAATTTATTACGTGATTTATTATGGAGCTTCATTTTCTCATGCTTATTTCATGGGTTGTCGTATACCAATACTTTACTTTTTCAAGTTTTTTTTCAGAATGTACTGTCTCCTAACACGAACAGAGGTCGCTTCAGATTATTTTATCGGAATATGTTCAGTATGAAAATGTTTTTTAATAAAGTTTAATTTACTTTTGGTTCAAAATGAAATATTTTTTTCAGGTAAAGCTTATACTATTCGTTAGTACTGAATATTAATAGATTAGGTATTTCTTTGTTTATTTATAAAAATTATGTCTCAATATATGGTCTAAGCATACCATTTTTTTGAATGCTTTTAGTCATGAAAATATTTATTTACAAAGCAAGACTATAATAATAGGGTAATAGTTTAATTCTCCTTACAATCCATAGGTTTTGTGTATTTTCCAAATTTATTTTCCCCCCAGGATGTTTTCCTTTCTTTTTAAATAAACTCTTTTTTATACAAATTATGTACTTTTTACAGAAACATCCTAATAAATACAAAATTGTAAAGAATTTAAATATTAATAACCAAGTTATATTAAAAAGAATTTTATATATATATATATATATATATATATATATATATATATATATATAATTAAAAAAAAGTTAAACAACCACCGCAGGGCACCACTAAGAGCAACTGCCATCTGGAAAAAATGTCAATGGCCCCCAGTAGAACCGCGGTAAAATACACCTATGGCCACGTCTCACATCCGTGAGATGGATGGTCACAGGGCACGACGAAATCACAACGACAGGCCGGCGAAACCCTCGTGTGTCTTGAGGACACGAAGCGACCCAAGAATGACAGCTTTCTGCATCCATCTCGCAAGAGCCTTGGCATATTTTTGGCACGCGGGTATGGCTTTAAGGTTACGAACCAGCGATAATTTCACACCTCCGAGAGCACCTATCACAAGAACAATTACTCGTACCGAATATTTTGGGTACAGTCGACGCAGCTCTCTTTTAAGGTCTTGATATCTCTCCTCTTTTTCTTTCTCCTTTGCAGTGATGTTGTATTCGGATGGAGCCGAGAATTCGATCACGAATATAGTTCGTTTCTCGAAGTCTTGGAGAACAATGTCAGGCCTCGAGTGCGCAAACGGAGACTGCTGCCCGAAAATCGTAGTTCCAGAAAATCTGGCACTTCTGATTTCGGACAATTGACTCTATATCCCTTGGAGCGTTCGGCAGGGCAGGGTCGCGACCAACACCGTAAGAGCGACAAAGGTGGTAATAAAGTACTCTTAGGGCCGCATTATGTCTATAGATATACGTTGTTCCTGCGTGGGTCGGACACCCCGATAGTATATGTTCTAGGTACTCAGCGTGTACATGACACGCTCTGCACCTATCACTGGGAACTTCTTGACATAAAATGCGGGCGCGGTATGCTAAGGTGGAGATTACACCGTCCTGGCATGCGAAAATAAAGCCCTCTGTACCTGAATTGAGCCCTGATGATTTGAGGAAAGCAAAAGTTTGCTCCTTCGACAAGGACTGTTTTTCTACATTTCTGTGAAAGTTTCCGTGCATTTGCTTGTCGAGTAGCTCTTGGTGAAATTTTCCAACCTCTGCTTTCTTTACTTCGGCTTTTAGACGTGAAGCATCTAGATGGAGTAATGCACTTTCCTCACTTCTGATGTTAAAATTCAGGCCAAGGGTCTCAGCAGCTTGCTCCGCAGCTTTGTAAAGGAACGCCCCTTCGCCAATCATCTCGTGGTTTCTGACCATCTTTAGGAGAGGATCTCTGCCATTCGCAACGATGTAAGCTGTACTCAAAACAATTCGGTTATGAAGACACTGGAGATTCAGAAGTCCGCGTCCGCCTTGCTGGCGTGAAATGTATAATCGCGGAACTGACGAATTGATATGCAAGCTTTTATGCATATGCATGATCTTACGCGTGGTGACATCAAGGGCCTTAAGCTCGTTCTTCGTCCATTGAACCACCCCAAACGAGTAGAGTAGAACCGGGACGGCAAGCATGTTAGTCGCAGATACCTTGTTCAACGCCGACAGATTGGAAGACCAAATCTGTCGAAGAAGATGCTTGTATCTGCTTCGGAGAGACTCCTTCACTGATGTTACGTCCTGAATGCGGCTTTGAGGCACGCCCAGGTATGTATAGGTCTCTCCAGTGTTAAGATGTCTAATAACACTTATATCCACAAGCTCAGGGTCCTTGGGAACGCCAGTAATCTTTCCTTTCTTCAAATGAATTTTGGCACACTTGTCCAAACCAAAGTCCATCCCAATCTCTCCTGTGTAGTTCTTGACGATATTTAAAGCAGTTTGAAGTCTGCTTTTACCAGCGGCATAGATCTTCAGGTCATCCATATAGAATACATGAGTGACCTTATGCTCACGCTGATTAGTGTCGCCACAGAGGTATCCAGGAGAATTTCGTAGTGCAAGAGATAGAGGCAAAAGTGTGATGCAAAAAAGCAAAGGGCTCATACTATCCCCTTGAAAGACGCCCCTCTGGAAGGTGACGTTGTTCGTCGTCAGACGATAATTCCTAGATGAGATGGTAAATCTAGTTTTCCAAAGAGGCATCAATCTCTCTATGCATCTCACTATGTGTGGATGTACCTTCAAGCTTTCCAACAGACAGATGATAAGTCTATGAGAGGTTGAATCAAAAGCTTTCCGGTAGTCAATCCAGGCCATTGACAGGACGCGCTGATG
>CAKNXH010000053.1:573740-588293 GCA_932178445.1 Andricus quercusramuli | reverse complement strand
TGGAATTCGTATCGAATTTTATAATCTTTGAATTTACAAAAAATTCTATTAAGGGGAAAAGAGTGATAAAGATTTTACAATAATAATATCATATTATTTTTTCTTTTCATTTATTTTTAAATTACATTACTTATAACATTGGATTCCAATTCAATAACTTTCCTTGGATTTTCAATTAAAGGAATTATAAATTTACTTGATTTATTCAATACAATTTATTACAAAAATTATAAACTACAAGGAAGATTTCTTTAATATACAAGCACCTTCTTCAATTTATTCGAAGAACGAAATCTTGTTTTTGGGGTCTGTACAAAATTACAGGTCACGCAGCTTTTATTTCGATTTTATGATACATAAATTTATTACAAAAAATGCCAGTTATGCACGTCTAACATGTAACAGAAACTTATCCATCTCTAATATTATGTTTTTGGCTGATCAGATAGGGAATGAAGCTGATATAAAATATCATTTGTGACATTTACCTCACGTCACAAAAAACAAGTTCTTTTGAGAAGAGCATTTATGATATTGCTATCAGTAGTAATACGTTCTCCGATTATCAGGTAATATTCACATAAAATGTTATGGTTGCTTTGTGTATTTACACATACTGAAAGTTATAAGTCATAAAACTTTTATTCAATTTTTAAGTTTTCCAGTTTACAAATTCTATAAATTTTTTCCTATTATTCAAGATGTTCAGTCCGAATTTTTATTTGAAAATCGATGAGGGTAAATGCATCTTATGCATCGACTTATGATCTTATTTTTTTTTAAGTTGCGATATTAAATTTTTTTGTTCATATGTATATCATGTTTTTTCAAAATCGTTCGATGTCTAAGTTCAGACAAAAGTTATAATAACAATATGCAACTTTAACTCAAGCAATAATTCAAATCATCCATAAGGTAATACGTTTTAATGTTTGAGAAAATCAACTCCAACTTTTCATGAAGGTTAACAATAGTAATTTTGTATTTTAAAAACAAAAATTCATAATATTACATTGATCTAACCGATTTCTGCATGTTTAGTTTTATTCTGGGGTTATCTATCCAATTGACTTTTTAAATGGGAAAGACAACTTCATAATCATGTAGTTTGAACTTGTAACCTGTTTCTTTTGGATCAGAAGAAGTCAAAGGTTGTAATAACCTGATAACTTGATCTCATAACCTGGGTTGTCTCCTGGCACAAAAATAAGGAAAAATTCAGATTTTATCCAAATACATATTTTTGTCATTTGATGCAATAAAATTAGATACAATGATAGAAGTAAAATTAATTTCTATGGATCTACATTCTTATTTTTATACTAAAAAAAATCAGGGGTCATTTTGCTCACTATAACGAACATTTTTTTAGATAAATGCAAGTACCCTCTTTAATTTTACATTTTCAAAACCTAAGAGATTTCTCAAACGGAATCAATCGACCAATTACCTTTTCCACATTAGATTTTTGTCCAATTTATTACGTGGTTTATTTTTGAACATTATTTTTTCATGCTGATTTTGTGGTTTATGTTAACCAATACTTAACATTTCAAGTTATTTCAGAACTTCTTGTCTGTTGGCACAGGACAAGGAATACTTCAGATTTGATCAAAATATATTTAGTAGGAAAATATTTTTTAATAAAGTTTCATTTATTTTTCGTTCAAAATAAAATATTTTTCCAGATAAAACTGATACCATTCGTTAGTACACCATATTAACGAGTCAGGTATTTCTCTGTTTATTTATTACATTTTTATCTGAATATGATCCCAGCATACAACTATTTCAAATGCTTTTAGTGATAAAAATATCGATTTACAAGGAAGACTAGAGTATTAGTGTATATTTAATATTTTCTCCTTCTTTTTTAGAATAATATGGAAATTAATAAATTTGCTTCAGATGCTTTCCTACAAATAAAAAATTGTAAACAAAATAATTAAATACATGTTCATCCCTACAATGAGATTTTTGGTACGTGAAAGGGTAATCGAAATGAAGCGATTTTTGTTTCTTTGAATTTCTAATTTAAATATTAGTAGTTATCATCTGGAATCAGCAAAAAGCATATAAAGGAATTACATTAAAACACAAAAGCAAATTTGAAATAAACGTAAAGGATTTCAAAATTATGGCAATGCATAAAATAGGCAAATAATTGTACGATTCTTTTTAAATATCTTCATTGATCATCAATATTTAGACCCTAAAGTTCTTTTTTTTTCTTTTAACAATTCTTCTCTCAAAAATTATTCTTCATTCAACCTTTTTCACATTTACTATAAACGCGAATATTTTCAACATATTTTTTCAAATTAGGTCTTAGAAAATTAAAACATGTTTGAGTGTAAAATTTCTCATTTTTGTCAGTGAACCCTTCAAGGATTAGGATCAGCGAATTAATTCTACTTTTGGGCTGAATTCGTCCTACAATTACTTCATTTTCCTTTGCCTAATCTTACTTCTATAATACATACATATATATAATTTATATGCATATTATTTTTGCTCCTAATCTAAGAAAAAAGCTCATTCATCGCGAGTAGCCCTTTTTGCTTATATTGTCTTTTCCTAAAGCTAATCCTTCATACGTGAAGGGTTGAACTGTTTTTTTTTTAATTTTTCATAAATTCAAGAACTTGGAATTCGTATCGAATTTCAAACTCTTTCAGTTTAAGAAAAATTCTGTTAAGGGACCGTGATAAAGATTTTGATAATAATAACTATGTAATATGAACATATTTTCATTTCATTCATTTTTGAATTGGATTACTTATACAATTGATTCCAATTCCATAAAACATTCTTTCTATACCATTTTTTTTTTTTTCGATTTTCAATTAAAGGAATTAGAAATGGTAGCTGATTTATCTAACACAGAAATTGTAATTTAAAATTGACAATTCAATTTAATAAGATATGTTGATTCTATTTCTATATTTTTTTAATAATATATTTTTAATATTCTTTTTATTACTTTTTTTATTGATCCACATTTTTTTTTATTCTTAAAAAAATTCAGAGGTTATTTTTCCCTTTTATAAGAACCTTTTCTTTGAGATACAAAAACCCCCTCTTCAATTTTATATTTTCGACGTCTAAGAGACTTCTCAAATGGAATCAATCAACCAATCCCAATTCCTTATTATATTTTTCGCTGATTTCTCACGTGATTTATTATGGAACTTCATTTTTTCATGCTGATTTTATGGGTTGGTGTATATCAATACTTTACTTTTTCAAGTTATTTTAGAAATTCTTGTCTGCTGGTACAAAAAGGGAAACTTCAGATTTTATCAAAATATGTTCAGTAACTTCATTATGAAAATGTTTTTTAATAAAGTTTAATTTACTTTTGGTTCAACAGCAAATAATTTTTTTAGGTAAATCTTATACTATTCTTTAGTACTGAATATCAATATATTAGGTATTTCTTTGTTTATTTATTAAAATTTTTTCTGAATATGATCTAAGCATACAATTTTTTGAAATTCTTTTAGTAATATATTATTTTTCATTACAATACATAGGTTTTAAATATATTACAAAATTACTTTTCTCGCAATATTTCATATCTTTTCTACAAATTCTTAGAACCATATGGAAATTTAATTTGCCTCAGATGTTTTCCTTCATCCAAAACAAATTTATATCAAATATTAATAACTACATAAGGCACAGTTAATGTATCTTCTTCTCAAAAAATGCAAAGACCTTTCAGAAACCAAAATCATTGATTAATTTTTCTGCTTTCTATAAACTTCCTACTTTGACGTAATATCTTCTGGTCTATTCTAATCCAAAGGAAATGATTTTTGTTTCTTTGAGTTTCTGAATTTGTCATTAGTAGTAGTTAATTTAGAATCAGGGAAAGGCTTCCAAAGAAATTACACGAGATGCGAAAAAGCAGATATGAAATAAACCTGAAGGGCTTGAAAATTTATACCATGCTGAACGTATGCAAAGATTACAAAAAAGTGTTATTCTTCGAATTTCTTTTAAAAGTTAATACTTATATCCTAAGGTTTAATAAACGTTGAACTAAATATAATAAATATTAAACAGAATAAATAAATATTATACTAAATATTACTTAGTAAAATTATTCTTCATTCAACTTAGTTACACAATACACATATACTATGAACTCGAATAATTTCAACATAATTTTTGTCGATTGAAAAAATTCAAAATGTTTAAATATAAGATTAAGAATTTGAAGTATTCTAAAGTAAACCCTTCAAGGATTGGGATCAGCGAAATAATTCTATTTTGGGCTAAATTCGTCCTACATTTACTTCATTTTCCTTTGCCTAATATTATTTGCATAAAATATACATATATATGTATATATAATTATATGTATATTATTTTTTGTTCTGATATAAGAAAAAAGCTCATTCATCGCGAGTAGCCCTCTTTGCTTGTATTATCTTTTCCTAGAGCTAATCCTCTATAGGTGAAGGGTTTAAATCTTTTTTTGAATTATTTATAAATTCAAGAATTTTCAGTTCGTATCGAATTTCAAAATCTTTGAATTTACAAAACATTCTCTTAAGAGGGAAGCAGCGATAAAGATTCTCATAATATTTATTTAATTTTTGTCCTAATCTAAGAAACAAGCTTATTCATCGCTGGTAGCCCTATTTACTTGTATTGACACTTTGTTTCTATTTATTCTATATTTCTTCCCTAATATTTTTAATATTTTACCTTTTGAGCTGAAAATGTGTGTGTCTTATGCTTGATTGAAATCAGATATAATTGAAGATGTAGAATTAATCTCTACCTAGCAAAATTATCGTTCAATTATATAATATATAAAATTATTACAAAAAAATGTCAGTAATTCATGAGTCCTACCTATAAACTAAAATATAGTTAAAATTTATTCCTTTCCTATATCATGTTCTTCGCTGATTTAACACGTAATTTATTATGGAACTTCATTTTTTCATGGTTATTTTGTGGGACTTTACTTTTCTAAGTTATTCTAGCACTCCTTGTCTCCTGGCACAAAAAAGGGAAACTTCAGATTTTATCAATATATTGATAAAATATTTATTATTATCATTATTTCATTATACCATTAGGCTAAATCCGAGGCTAAATCCCTTTAGAGGTGAGCGAATGTTTAGTATAAAATACATGTATAGTATTCAAATGTTTTTTAATAAAGTTTGATTTATTTTCCGTTGAAAATACAAAATTTTTTCTGTTGACACTCATGCCATTTGTTAATACTAAATATTAATCAACCAGGTATTTCTCTATTTATTAAATTTTGTTTTCTAAATATTGTCTAATTGTAAAATAACATTTCTCGTAGTATTTCATATCCTTTCTACAAATTCTTAGAATATGTTGAGGTAATTCGCTTGAAGGGTATTCTTTTTTCCAAAACAAATTATATTCCTTTTTTTAATTTACAAAAAATTCTATTAGGGGAAAGCAGTGATAAAGAATTTTATAATAATAACAATATAATATGAATATATAATAATTTTATTTATGAATTTAATAAAACACTTTGTTTCTATTTCTATATTTCTTCCATAATATTTTTAATATTTCCTCTTTTTTGTTGAAGTATGTGTGTCGTTTGCTTCATTAAAATCAGATATAATGGAAGATGTAGAATTAATTTGTACCTAGCCATATGTCTTTTTCAATTCTAAAAAAATGCAAGGGTCACTTTGTTCACTACAAGGAACATTTTTCTAAGATACAAGTATCCACTTCAATTTAATTAAAGAAGGATTCATGGTCTTGGGATCTGTACAAAAATTGCAGATGATGCAACTTTGATTTTGTTTTCATAATATATAAAATTATATTACAAAAAATGTCAGTGATGCATGAGGAAAATAGCATTCATGAGAAACAAGTTTTTTTGAGAAGAGCATCATTCATAATATTTTTATCAGTAATACGTTCTCTGATTATCAGGTCATGTTCATATAAAACGCCATGGTTGCTTTGTGTATTTTTATTTGTGTATTTTTATTGACACTTTATAACCTTTTATTAATCTTCAAAGAGTTGCATTATTAAATCCTTTTTTTCGTTAGTATATCGTGTTTCTTCAAACTTGTTCGTAGCCTAACTTCAGCTAAAAGTTATAATAACAGTATCTAACTTCAAGTCAAGAACTAATTCAAATCATACACTGTTAAAAATAATATTAAATTTAATATACCCATGTGTATTAAAATTAATATATCAATCATACGAAATCGCGATTAAGAGCGTGTATATTAAATTTCATGTACATTCATGTTAATCACTTACAAGAAAAATCAGATAATTCCATGTTACACAAATTCAAAATAAATTCAACATAAATTTTCGACTCTAAATAATAAAACATGATACCTTCTTCCAGTTAATCAAAAATGTGACTGGATTTTAAGTCGAAAAGATCAATTAAGCAAACAAATAACATACCTAACCTACAATCAACTGTACTAGAATTACATTTCTACTATTGAAACTGGATTTTGGAAAAAGTTCCACCCGTACGTCGCACTTTCATTTTAAATAACAATTCAGTCGACGAATTCTAGATTATTAATTTAATTGGCAATATTTGACAAGATTCAAAGAAATGAAAGCACTTTGAGTTTTCATGCACACTGTTATACCGACCTGTATATTAAATTTAATACACATGTATATTAAATTTAATACACCAATGTATGTTACATTTCAGTAGCGGTAGTGCATATTTGCTTCACACACATGTATATTAAATCTCATACAGATTTTTCTAACAGGGTACATCAAGTAATAAGTTTTAATGTTTGCTAAATACTAACTCCAACTATTCATAAAGCTTAAAGATAGTAATTTTATATTTTGAAAAAGAAAATTCACAACATTACATTGAACTAACCGATTTCTACATTTTTATTTTTATTTTGGGATTATCTGCCAAATCGACTTTTTACATGACAAAGACTGCCAGACACTGATGAAGACTTTATAATTATGTAATTTGAACTGGTGACCTGTTCATTTTGGATCAGAGGAAATTACATGTTGTGTTACCTGGGTTGTCTGCTGGCACAAATATAAGGGAAAATTGAGATTTGATCAAAATATGTTTAGTATAAAAATGATTTTTTGATAAATTTTGATTTATTTTTTGTTTGAAATGAAATTTTTTCTCAGTCAGTAAAACGCATACCATTCTTTAGTACTAAATATCAATAAATCAGGTATTTCTCTATTGATTGATTACATTTTTTCTGAATATCATCTAAGCACACAGCTTTTTTAAATGTTTTTAGTAATAAAAATATTGATTAACCAGAATGAATAGAGTACTAATATTTGATATTTTCTATTTCATTTTTAGAGGAATATGGACATTGAATATGCTTCAGCTGTTTTCCTAAGAATAAAAAATACCGCTGCGAAGTACTGTGCGACATGGGTGTCCGTTGTATTCACTATGCATGTATTTACATGCATTCATTTTATAAGCATTCTGCTTCCTTATAAATACATAAATTTGCATTCTCGTGGATGAAGGCTTTTCTTTAACAAAACAAAAAAAAATTGACTCTTCCAATATTTTTCAAGTTTATGTTTTTGTCTTACCGAAAATCTTATTTTCAGAAAATCCGAGAGACCATCAAAAGATCAGTTCATGTGTTCTCAGGTGTGTTCTCAGATATAGTATTGTAATATTTCAAATATCAAGAAAGTGTTTCTCATGAAAACAGAATGAAACATTATTTTAAACTTCATAAATTGGTATTGGTATAGGTCATAAAAGGTTTCACAACAGGTCGACCTATGCGTCTCAAAGACGCGAACAAATAAATAAATATATATATATATATATATTATTGGTGTATTACGAACATCAAAAAAATTTTCCTTATAGGAACATAGTAAAAATTTTGATTGTGATTTGTAAATAGAAAAGAAAGCACTTGTAATAGGAGGATCACTACAAACGTCTCTCTATGAGGAAGCAATTGTAATGAATTCAAATATTATTTACTAAATAATGTAAATTTCATGCATTTTCTTCTAAAAAAAATGAAAACCTTTCGTGGATCAGAATCATTGATAATTTTTTTCACTGAAGCAAACGTCCTACTTTTACGTTATATCTTTTTGTCTATCATCATCCTTATAAATAATATGTGGGCGTCCGCTTGAAAAGGGCCCTTATGGTCCGTTCTAGTTTAGGAGATATTCGCATTTTTCTAAGTTGAAGTCAAAATTATTATTTTCGGGTTTGAGTGGAGGATGATACTGGGACTTATAGTGAATCTATTGGGACCTATACTCATATCCAGAAAATAACCGGAAGTAGGTCTATTTCATATTCAAAGAAAAAGTATGACACGTGTGCGTATTGCACTCGCCAAGTTCTCTTTCACAAATTTCACATTTAAAAATTATTTTTCATTCAACTTTATTACACATTTAACAGAAAGTCGAATGATTTTAACATAATGTTCATCAAATGAAAAAGTAAACATTATAAAACTTTATATTTAAGATTAGAAATTTGAATTTTTTCAATTAACCCTTCAAGGATTGGGAACAGCGATTGAATTCTATTTTGGGCTAAATTCGTCCTACATTTACTTCATTTTCCTTTGCCTAATCTTATTTGCATAGAATATACATATATGTGTATACATAATTTTTTTTTTAGTTCTAATCTAAGAAAATAGCTCATTCATCGCGAGTAGCCCTTTTTGCTTGTATTGTCTTTTCCTAAAGCTGATCCTCCATACGTGAAGGGTTAAACTTTTCTCTTTGAATTATTTATAAATTCAAAAACTTGAAATTCGAATCAAATTCTGAAATCATTGAATTTACAAAAAATGCTATCAAAGGAAAAACAGTAATAAAATTTGTTATAATAATAACAATATCATATTATATTTTCATCTTATTTCTCAATGTAATAAGACACTGTTTCGATTTTTATATTTCTTTACTAATATTTTTAATATTCTACCTTTTTAGCTGAAAATGTGTGCGTGTCTTTTGCTATATTAAAATTAGTTATAATTGAAGATGTAGAATTAATTTCTACCTAACAACATTTTTGTTCAATTCTAAAAAAATTCAGGGGTCATTTTTCCCGCTACAAGAAACATTTTTTAAGACACAAGTACCCGCTTCAATTTAATGGAAGATAGAATCTTCTTCTCAGACTCTGTAAAAAAATTGCAGACGTCGCACCTTTTATTTTGTTTTTGTAATTTATAAATTTATTGAAAAAAAATGTTAGTGATTTATGAGTCCTACCTAAAAACTAACATATAATTGAAATCTCTTTCTTTTTCATATCATGTTTTTCGTTGATTTAATGCGTAATTTATTGTAGAACTCAATTTTTTCATTGTTATTTTGTGGGTTTGTATATACCAATACTTTGCTTTTTTACTCCTTGTCTTCTGGCACAAAAAAGGGAAACTTCAGATTGATCGTTATATTTTCAATATTTTATTATTATTATACCATTAGGTCAAATCCCTTTCGAGTTAAGCGTCTCATTTATTTTCAGATGAAAATAAAACATTTTTGGTGCTAATACTTATACGATTTGTTGATACTAAATGTTAATAAATCAGGTATTTCTCTGTTTATTTATTAAATTTTCCTATAAATATTATTCAATTCTGAAATTACATTTCTCGCAGTATTTCATATCCTTTATATAAATTCTTAGAACAATATGGAGATTTAATTCGCTTCAAGTGTTTTCCCTTTTTCAAAACAAATTATTTTTCTACATCAATTTTCTAATTTACAGAAGCATTCTAAGCAATTTAAATATAAATGACTAAATAATGCAAATTTAGTGCATTTTCTTCTCGAAAAATGTAAAAACCTTTCACATACCAAAATCATCGATTAAGTTTTTAATTTTGGGCAAACGTCCTACTTTTACGTAATATCTTCTTGTCTATTATAATAACTAAAAATAATATGATGAGTTCTATTCTAACAGAAAAAGCTCTTTCATCGCGAGTGCCCTCTTCTTTATTAAATTGTATATTCTTCCCTACATTGAGATTTCTGGCACGTGAAAGGGTAATAGAAATGAACAGATTATTAATTCTATGATTTTTTTTATTTAAAAAATAGTAGTTATTATCTGGATTCAGAGAAAATCACTTGAAGGAATTAGATAAGAGGCAAAATAGCAGATTTGAAAGAAACCTAAAGGATTTGAAAATTAAGTTAATTTATAAAGCAGGCAATAATTTTGATAAACTTTTCTTTCATTACCTTTATTATGAATTAATATTCATATCCTAGTGTTCCTTTATTTCAAATATTCCTTTCAATTGCCAAATATTTTTGTCATTTGCTGGCATGAAATTAGATATAATGGAAGACGTACAATTAATTTCTATTGATCCACATGTTTTTTTTTCAAAAAAGTCAGGGGACACTTTGCCCTCAATAAGGAACATTTTTTGAGATACAAGTATATATAGCCCCTTCAATTTTACACATTCGTTATTCGTTATCTAATATACTTCTTAAATGGAATCAATCTGATCAACCACTCTTCCATAATATATATTTTTCGCTGATTTCTTACTTGATTTATTATGGAAGATCATTTTTTCATGGTTATTTTGTGGGTTTAAGTATACCAATACTTTATTTTTTCAAGTTATTTTAGAAAGTTTTTTCTCTTGGCACAAAAAAGGGAAAGTTCGTTTTTTATCAAAATGTTATGTTCAGTATTAAATCGTTTTGAAATAATGTTTAATTTATTCTTAGTTCAACATAATATTTTGTTTTCATGTAAAATTTATGTCATTCGTTAGTACTAAATATTAATAAATCAGGTATTTCTCTGCTTATTTATTTAATTTTTTCTAAATATTACTCAAGCATTCAGCTATTTTAAATGCTTATAAAAAAGAAAATATTGATTTACATGCAAGACTAGTATTTTATTTCTCAATGCAATGCATTTTGAGTTTTGTAATATATTTTTTAAAATTACTTTTCTTGCAGTATTTCATATTCTTTCTATTAATTCTTAGAATATGGAAATATTAGTTTGCTTTAAATGTATTCCTTTTTTCAAAACAAATTATTTTCCTATACACATTTTTTTATTTACAAAAACAAGAAAAATGGAAATATACAACTGTAAAGAATTCAAATATAATTGACTAAATAATGTAAATTAAGTAGGTACATTTTCGTCTCACAAAATGTAAAAACCTTTCACAGACCAAAATCATCAAATGTTTTAATTTTGGGCAAACGACGTCCTACTTTTACGTAATATCTTCTTATCTATTATAATTATTAAAAATAATATGATGATGAGTCATATTCTAAGAAAAAAGCTCGTTCAGCGCGAGTCCCCTTTTATTTATTAAATTATATATTCTTCCCTACAATGAGATTTTTGTACGTGAAAGGGTAATCGAAATGAAACGATTTTTTTTTCTTTGAATTTCTTAATTAAAAATTAGTAGTGATCATCTGGAATCAGCAAAAAGCATCTGAAGGAATTACATACGAAGCGCAAAAACAAATTTGAAATAAACGTAAATGATTTCAAACTTATGACAATGCTCACAGTACTCTTTTCCTCACCGAGCAAATTACACCTAGTCCGATAATAATAAAGAATAGAGTAGGCAAATAAATTTACGATTTTTTAAAAAATATCTTCATTGAACATCAATATTTAGACCCTAAGGTTCTTTCTTTATCTTTTAACAATTCTACTTTCACATATTATTCTTCAGCCAACTTTATTATACATTTACTATATTATCGAGTAATTTCAACAGATTTTTTTTCAATTTAAAGACTCAAAAATTAAAACATGTTTAAATGTAAAATTATTAATTTGAAACTGTTGACAGTAAACCCTTCAAGGATTGGGATCAGCGAGTTAATTCTACTTTTGGGCTAAATTCGTCCTACAATTACTTTATTTTCCTTTGCCTAATCTTGTTTCTGTAATACATACATATATGTATATCATGATATGTACATTATTTTTTGACCTTATCTAAGAAAAAAGCTCATTCATCGCGTGTAGCCCTTTTTGCTTATATTGTATTTTCCCTAAAGCTAATCCTCCATGCGTGAAGGGTTAAACTGTTTTTTTCTCTCTAATTTTTCATGAATTCAAGAACTTGGAATTCGTATCGAATTTCAAAATCTTTGAATTTACGAAAAATTCTATAATAAGGGGACAACAATGATAAAGATTTGGATAATAATAACAATATCATAATAACATATTTTTATTTCATTTAGTTTTTATTTGAATTACTGATATATTGGATTCCAATAAAATAATTATCTTTCCATTTTCATTTAAAGTTATGAATTTTACATTCACAAAAATTATGAACAGAAAGGTACCTGATTTATTTAATTTATATAATTATAATTTTCCTAATATTCTGGAGAAAATTCTAAACGTTTTTTGATGATGTAAAATTTGATAAAAAAGAATCTAGAAAATTCAATTATTTTATTTTACAGGATACTAAAAAATATCATGAAAAATTCGACTCAGTTTAAAAAATATTTGCAAATTTGAGGAATTTGGGAGAAATTAAAAAATATTTTATAAATTTTCGGAAATTTTTTTAAGTTTTAAAATATTTTCAATCTATTCAAAACTTTTAAATTTTCCGAATATGTTTTAAAAAATAAAATAATTCTCTCACAATCTATTTTTAAAGCTTCTAAAGTTATTGCTTGGAATTTCAAAAATCTAATTTAAAAAAAAAAATTTCAACTTTGAAATTATCTTTGAATCTTTTTATATCTTTTGAATGTCTTTTAAAATTACTCGAATTTTTCTTAATTTTTTAAGTACTGCAGGGTTAAAAAAATTCCTTTAAAATATTTATATTGTCCTGAAATAAATTTCCAAAATATAAAATCATTTGAACTTTCCCCAGGGATCTCAAGAAAATGTTTTTATTTTCATGAAACCTTTTAAAATTCTTGAGAAGTACAACTTCTATATATCTCTTAAATTTACTTGAATTTTGTCTATAATTTTGTAATATTAGGAAATTGCAAAATTTTACTTTAACATCTTTTACATTCTTTTTAAAAATTTTAGAAAATAATTAAAAATAAGATTAGATTCTTCTTTCTTTCTTTTTTATTCGCTTGAAACCTTTCAAAATTCTAAAAAACTTCTGAATTCTTTCACGGTATTTTCAGAAACCTGCGGTTTGTTTACATTTTTAAAAAATCTTTTCAAGTTTTTAATTTTCTTGATATTCCTTTAAAACTTCTCTATATCTCTTAAGCTTACTCGAGTTTTTTTTAAATTGCTTCAAAATCTACTACATTCTGCTTTGAAATTCTAGGAAATCATTTAAAATGTCTAAATCAGATCCAATTTTCTCTCAAAATTAATTTTTCAACATAAAATGTCATTGTGAAATTTTCTTAAATTTTTTTATTTTTTTGACACTCTTCAAAGTTCAGTTTTCCTAAAATTTTCAAAAAACTGGAAAATTAAAAAATTGTACTAAAATCTTCCAGATTCTTTTTCGACACATTTTGAAATCTTGAAAACTAGAAATTATTTTTAAAAAATCAAACCTAAGCCACTCAAAATTATTGAAAAGCTTTAACATTTTTTTCGAATTCTTCAAAATAAGTTTTTGCCCATAATTTAATTTTTCTTATATCCTTGCATGGAAATGTGAAAAAGTTTACAAATTATAGTGTGGTAGCAAAATGTTGAGAAGATAATCATTTTCCAATATTAAAAAATCATTTACAAATAAAATTTTTCATTTTATCAATAATATTCAGAAACATATGTGAATAAATGTTATGAGGAAATAAAATTAATTATTGGAAATTTTGATTTACAAAATTGTGCAGAAAATTCGTAATCTTTATTCGATATTTTTGAGATATTTGGTAACATCACTTTTTTTAGATAGGAAATCTACCATTCAATTTAATAAGATATCTTGTTTTCATTAACATGTTTCTTTAATTATATTTTTAATATGTTATCTTTTTAATCGACAACCATTTTTGTCTTCTGCTGCTATAAAATCAGATATAATGGAAGATGTAGAATTAATTTGGACCGATCCAACATTTTTTTCAATTCTAAAAAAGTCTGGGGGCCATTTTGCCCACTACAACTAACACTTGTTTAAAGATACAAGTACCCACTTCCATTTCACATTTTCGACCTTAAGATATTTCGCAAACAGTTATTGTTTTTTCTACTGAAGACCACTTTACCGTTTATTGATTCTGAGAGCGTATTGAGATTTGCCTTTCAATCGCTTTCAATTATAATGAGATTCCTCAAGGCTATCCAACTGAATCTTTCATTTCGTGTATGTCGAATTCGACCATGATCCTTTTTTTCTTTGTCAGAGAAAACTGTCCTAAATCATCAATAAATCGAATTTGTCATCAACAAATACATTTTTTAAACCATTTTTAAAATAAAATTGGTCAAAAAATTTGAGGGGGTCGCGCAAAAATCTACAATTCGTAAAAGTGGCTGAGGGGGGGGGGGGGGGG
>CAKNXH010000053.1:551338-573640 GCA_932178445.1 Andricus quercusramuli | reverse complement strand
AGTAACTTTACAAACTTGTGAAAATTCTATTTTTGGTTAAAAATTTAATTATTTCTTTAGATAACTATTTTGTTTAAATCTCATATTTGTTGGTCAAAAAGTTAACTAATTTGTTGAAAGTTGAACTACTTGGTTGAAAATTAATTTTTTTGGTTGAAAATTAAAATTTCTTTCCTTGAAAATTAAACTATTCCATTTTTAGAAAATTAATCTTTTTGGTTAAAAAATCATCTTTTGGGTTGAACTCTTTTGTTGAAAATCCATTGTTTTAAATATTTAGAATTTTATTTGAAAATTCATCTCTTTGGTTGAAAATGTACGTGTTTGATTGACATTTCTTTTATTATTGAGAATGAATTTTTGAAACTGAAAATGTAACTTCCATTTTTTGTTCGAAAATTATATTTTTAATTGAAAATTGATCTTTTCCAGTTGGATATTGAACAGTTTGACTGAAAATTTAATGCAATTTCTTGAAAATTCATATTTTTTGGTAGAAATTTCATCTATAATCCTTTTTGGTGAAAAATTCAACTCTTCGGTTGAATATTAATCTGTTTTAATTAAATCAATTTAATAAATTATTTTTAATTAATTTAAACTTCGTATTTTTTGGTTGGAAAATCAGCTATTTGGTTCATCATTTGAGTTGAAAATTGATCTGTTTGTTTGTTGTTGAAATTGGTCTGTTTGGCTTGAAAATTCAGCAATTTGGTAGAAAATTAAACAAATTGGTTGAAAATTAACCTTTTCATTGGAAATTCATATTTTTGGTTGTAAATTCATTGATTGAGATAAAAATTCTTTTTTTTTGATACTTTTAAATTGAAAACGTTTCAAAGCAAACAATTTTAGATTAGATAAAACTTTGAAAAAGGACAAAATATTTCCAATGGGATGAAAAGGAATTAAACTTGTTTCATTCCTGAATAAAAGTGTTTAAAATTGCTCAATTTTAAATTAAAAGTGTTTGAAATTGAAAAAATTTAAATCAGAAGCTCTCAAAATTGAAAAATTTGAGACAAACATTTTCAGGGCGCAGTCCCATGGATACATATTAGCAGAGTAGCAGATTTGCGGAGTAGGTTTTTCGACCAATTGGATGATTGCAGGGAATTTTCTAAAAAGTTTTCTGAAAGAGATAAGTTCAAGCCGTGCAGGGACTAGGGAATAGTGTAGCGCCTGCGTTCGTGATGTTTTCAAATATTTGAAAAGTGATAAGTGAAAATGGAATTTGGTGGTTAAAATATTGTTCAAAATGAGTAATAACGACGGAAATCAGTCTGGGGTAAGTACTGATATAATAAAGTAGAATATTACTATGTTTTTGTAAACAATTTGCGCAAAAAACGAAATGTGAGGTGTTATAAAACGAATTTTAAAGCTGGATGGGTAAGCTAACCAACACACAAAAATGTGCAGTTTTTGCAAAACTATACAAAAATAAAATAATTTCGTGAACAATTCTAAATTGTATGTACTAAATTTATTGACGCAATGTTTTCTAAAAAAAATGGCGAAGAAGTTCGGTTTACTTTTTCGATATGCAGGTTATAATCTATGTGGTCATCCGACAATAATTTTTATTATCTTTTCAAATGAAAAATAATAATTTAGAAACTGTTCGCTTCTGTTGTCAATATAATTATTGATTTTGAACAGATATAATAAATAAACCGATATAATAAATATTTTTTAGACTGTGCCTAGTCGTCCTGAAATATTGGGATAGTTGGAAAAGGGCATGGACTAGTCGTTCCAAAAATTCGGGATGACTAGCCAAGTTTATAAAAAATATTTTACTACTTATCCCGAATTTCGAGATGACGAAGGGACTTCGATTTTCCTAATATTGTCTAAATAGGATATTTTATTACTGCCTTCAGCTCAATTTTTTGAAAACTGATACTTGTGAAAAACAATGTTTTAATTAGTATTCGTGTTCAGCAGGAATATGCGTATATACCAAAATTCATATAATCTCTTTTAGTTTATTGCAAAAAAATAAAAGCGTGTGTGGCTGTAATTTATTATTTTTTCTGAACGATGTAATAAAATCAAAATTCTTTATTTTATTTTATATTTAAGTTAAATACTTAATATTATTTGAGTAGATTTGAAGAAAGATGCTTTTGTTTGATTATTTTAGAGAATTATTTCAATCTTTAATACCAAAGCTTGGATATAGTTGATCTAATTTCTTCTAAATTAGGGACATAAACTTTTCTTTCTTTCTTTTTTCTTGATTTCTTTTCCTAATGAATAGCACAAGAAAAATGTTTCTAGTCCGCTAATTTGTAATCTGCATATTTCGAAACCGCCCTATCCCATGGTGCATATTAGCGAAGTGCGGAGTAGAAGCCAGCCAATACGAATGTCTTCTCTTGTATAAATTGTTTTTTGTTTTTTCTTAAAACGGTGCGTTATTGGCAGTCTCCTATTTGTCCAAATCTGTAAACCGTAAAATGTACGGTCATGGGACAGGTAGACAATAAAGTGTGCTGATTAGCAGATTAGAAGAATTCAAAATATTCGAGAAATTTCAGAAATTCATAATATTTCAAGAATTCAGGAAATTTCGAATATTCCAGGAATTCAGAAAAGTTAAATATTTAAGGATATTGAGAAATTCAGAAAATGTCAGGTATTTTCGATCATTGGGCAATTCAAGAAATGCAGAGAATTCAAAGAATTTTAGAAATTCAAAATATTCAAAGAATTCAAAAAAGTCAGAATATGCAAGGATTTAAGGGAATTCAGAAAAATCAAGAGCTTTTGAAAATCGAAGAAATTTAGATTTTCACAGATTTCGAGAATTCAGGGAATTTAAAATATTTAAGAAAAAACCAGAATTTGAGTAAATTCAAAGATTCTCAGCGATTTCAGAGCATTTAGAAAATGTAGAGAATTCACGAAATTCAGAATATTGAAGAAATTCAGGGAACTTATAGAATGGCAGGGATTCCAGAGCATTAAAGGAATTCAATACAGTCATGAAATTGAAGGACTCGAAACAGAGTTCACAGAATGCAGGTTATACTGCAAATTCTAGGAATTTCAAGTGTTACACAATGTCAAGTGTTACACAATGGCGAAAAACTACGCTGAATTTCAGGGAAGTCATGGAATGCAGAGAATTTCAAAAATTCAAGAAATCCAGAATATTTACGGAAATAAAGGATCCAGGGAATTCAGAGAATATCCAGGATTTCACAACATTCAGGAAATTCAGATAATTTCAGAAATTGTATAGCATTAAGGGAATTTAAGGAATTAAGCTCGGAATTTAGAAGATTCAAGGAATGCAGCAGATTCAGATAATTAAACAAATTTCGGAGAATTCAAGGGATTCACAGAATTCCGAATATTCAAGGAATTCAGGATATTCGAAGATTTCAGGGAATTCAGAGAATTTTATAGATTTTAGAGCATTTAGGTAATTAAAGAAATTCAAAGAATTAAAAACATTTTGGGAATTCAGAACATTAAAACAATTCAGGAAATTGAAAATATTCAAGGATTTCAGAGATTCCAGAAAACTTTAGGAATTTAGGGAATCTGTCAAATTTTCATTGCTCTAAACTAAATATAAAACTCTTTACTTTAAAGAAAGACATACAATTTTGTACTGTTTCAAATAATAAACTAAGAAAGTTAAAGATTCCACTCCTCCTTGAAATTAAAAAATTTTAATTGTAATAGATTCTAACATTTGATTTAATTATTTTCATTGAAACTATTATCAGAAGTCAAGAAGTTTAAAGTATTTTTCATTAGTAAATTGAACATTGATTAAAAAATTATTGGTTTCTAATTATTTATTTTATTTTATTATATAGTTTCAAATATTTGAAATTTATCTCAACAAATTTCGTATTTTATCAATTAAAAATTATCATTTTCTTGTTACATTTATGTGCTTTTTTCAGAATTTAAATAATAAAACGAACCAATAAGAAAAAAACAACAATAATAAAACAAAAGCATCTTTCTTCAAATCTACTCAAATAATATTAAGTATTTAACTTGAATATAAAATAAAATAAAGAATTTTGATTTTATTAAATCGTTCAGAAAAAATAATAAATTACAGCCACACATGTTTTTATTTTTTTGCAATAAACTAAAAGAGATTATATGAATTTTGGTATATACGCATATTCCTGCTGAACACGAATACTAATTAAAACATTGTTTTTCACAAGTATCAGTTTTCAAAAAATTGAGCTGAAGGCAGTAATAAAATATCCTATTTAGACAATATTAGGAAAATCGAAGTCCCTTCGTCATCTCGAAATTCGGGATAAGTAGTAAAATATTTTTTATAAACTTGGCTAGTCATCCCGAATTTTTGGAACGACTAGTCCATGCCCTTTTCCAACTATCCCAATATTTCAGGACGACTAGGCACAGTCTAAAAAATATTTATTATATCGGTTTATTTATTATATCTGTTCAAAATCAATAATTATATTGACAACAGAAGCGAACAGTTTCTAAATTATTATTTTTCATTTGAAAAGATAATAAAAATTATTGTCGGATGACCACATAGATTATAACCTGCATATCGAAAAAGTAAACCGAACTTCTTCGCCATTTTTTTTAGAAAACATTGCGTCAATAAATTTAGTACATACAATTTAGAATTGTTCACGAAATTATTTTATTTTTGTATAGTTTTGCAAAAACTGCACATTTTTGTGTGTTGGTTAGCTTACCCATCCAGCTTTAAAATTCGTTTTATAACACCTCACATTTCGTTTTTTGCGCAAATTGTTTACAAAAACATAGTAATATTCTACTTTATTATATCAGTACTTACCCCAGACTGATTTCCGTCGTTATTACTCATTTTGAACAATATTTTAACCACCAAATTCCATTTTCACTTATCACTTTTCAAATATTTGAAAACATCACGAACGCAGGCGCTACACTATTCCCTAGTCCCTGCACGGCTTGAACTTATCTCTTTCAGAAAACTTTTTAGAAAATTCCCTGCAATCATCCAATTGGTCGAAAAACCTACTCCGCAAATCTGCTACTCTGCTAATATGTATCCATGGGACTGCGCCCTCAAACTTGGATAATTTCATGAGTAAGGAGTTGAAATTATATCGGTTCTAATTCAAAGCGTTCAAATTTGAAAAATTTTATTTTCGATCTAAAAATCTAGAAATTGAATAGGAAAATAGGACAATTTCAAAATATTGAAAATTCAATTATTTCATATTGAAATTTGGAAAATTGGATCATTGAAAAATCAAAAGAAACAATTCCAAACATCGCTTAAAAATTGAAGAATTCTTCAATTAGAATTTTGAAACTAAGGCGTTAAAAATCATTATTTTCGAATTTGACATCAAGATTTTTAAATTAAAATTATTATTTCCTACCAATTACGAAAAATTCTCGCAATCGTGTTCTTATTTTTCGATATATTTATATTCTGCAATAAATTATTTTTCTCTTGAAAATATGTTCTTTTCAGACCTTACCTGCTACCAATATATTCAATCGTAATTTTAAAATTCATGAAAATTAACATAACTTGAATGTACTCACTAATTGAATGTCGAGTTTATATAATTTCAAATGAATGAAGAAAACAATTTTTCAAAATTTATTGAAGTGTCCCATCGTTTATTCTTACAAAATTTATCATTGATTAATTCCTCGTATTCTTGATCTTTTAACAATCAAGTCTTTCAAGTATCTTGTACATTCTTTTCAAGTGAACTGACAAAATATCATCGACTATAAATCATTTTTCTCAAAGAAAAGAAGATTGCATATTTATTTTTAAATTTTTGTTAGAAGAGGGGAATACAATTCTAGCGAAATTGTATAAAACAGGGAACTAGTTACTCTCAAATACTTCTTTCTTAAGTAACCGTTTATTCTTCTGAATGAAAAATGTACCATTTTTAAATATTTAAAAATAATACATTTTTTAAATTAACCATTTAACTTCTATTATACATTTAAATTTATTTTGAGATTCGATGTGTGAAAACCTTCACATATATGGATACTGTGTTTTGCTCCCTCATTTTGTGGGCACCAAAGACAAAAAATGATAATTTTTAAATATACACACTGTCTGATTTTCGAGAATGTTTTTCTAGAGTAAAAAAATATTTTTGTGACATTTTAAAATGGGCTGTTCTTCAAGTACTTCACTAAAAAAGAGGAAAAAGCAAAATAAGTGGAAAAATGTTCAAATTTCGGGAATCGAAAAAGCGGAGGACGATTTTTTCGAAAGCGGTAAGTTTAATCATTACAATTTGTCATTGTGCATGTTTTTTAATTTAACAACACACCTTGAGTTTTTGAAAAAAGTATTTTTATTTCATTTTAACCTAGCATCTGTCAAATTTTGGGTCGAGATTATAAATATAAAATTAAAATTATCTAAATAATAATTTTTTAAATAAACGTAAATAAAATATATGAATCTATCATATATTTATTCTATTTGGGACTATATTTTATTTGAAAATCTATTGCATTCATTTGAACCTATTGTGTTTACAGATTGAAAATAAAAAGTCTGAAGAGGCATAACTATTCAAGATTTCATAATTAAAAATAAATGTCTGCTCCCAAAGAGAGTTTCCGTAAATAAGCGTGGAATGCATTTTCGTAACATGACAATCAATTTTTATCTCTTATCAACCTTTTCATTTCCTTTATTTTCTTTATTTCTCCGTCTTTATTGAAAGATAAGAATATGTCTCAGTCAAAGGTATTTTTAATTTCAATATGTGCATCGCTCGTCCTTCCTTTTTAAATAAGGAAAACATTTTCTTTAATATTGAAAAAAGAAAAGAAAAAAAACAATGAAAGTGTGTAAAGTATATTTCAAATTACAAAAGTAGATTTCAATTACTGAATTTTTTTCAATTCTCATTTTCATTTACAATTTTTTCTTTTCAAACATATATTTTTTTATTAAAATTGTTGAGCCTTATCTGATTGAGTCTATCAGGATGTTTGCTCATTTTCGCCCACCAAATTTACGGGTTTTCCCGGGTTTTTCCCGATTGTAAATAAAAAATAAATTCTATTTAAGTCTCCTCTATTTTTAATTCGTGCCTCTAGAAGCATGAATAAAACGCATTGAACATGTATAATTTCATATATTGTGATACCTTATAATATTCAAACAAAATAATATTTTTGATTATGGTGTCTAGTAAAAATAAATACAAAAAGATTACAATTGCTTCGGACATTTCGGTCTTAATTATCTGCGCAGGTTTGGACTTTTTATAAACATATCTTTGGTTAATTATTTGTGGTATTCTAATCGATAAATAATCCTTAAATATAATTTTTAGTGTCTTTGGCATTAGCGATTAATCAATGATTAATTATTGAA
This sequence comes from Andricus quercusramuli, assembly GCA_932178445.1. NCBI lineage: Eukaryota > Metazoa > Arthropoda > Insecta > Hymenoptera > Cynipidae > Andricus > Andricus quercusramuli. Next base: position 566,253 of record CAKNXH010000053.1, on the reverse strand, counting down.
GAGTAATTATGAAAAAAACTATTTTTGATCTTTTATTATGAGAGTTTAATTATGACATTTTTTATAATATAGTTAATGTAAAATTCACTTATTTTTAATATAAATAATATTCATAATGGTATTTTGTAATAACTCTTCAGTAATCAATCAATAATCAAACGCTAGTACCAAAAGAATTGAAAACTATACCTTAATTTTTTGTTAAAAATCGTTAAAAATCTACATTTCGTTTAAAATTTTCTGAAATATTTACAAGTTTTAAATTATTTTTGAATCTTTTGAAAACTCCTAAATATCTTTAAAACATAATTTGCGAAATTTCAAAATTTTGTTTTCTTATCTTTCACATTCCTTTTCGAAATTGTAGAAAACCATTTGAAATTTTTTGAAATATTTTTCAATTTTCTCTTAGAATTCATTTTTAAATATAAAGAATCATGAAATTTTTCCACGAATTTTGAGAAAACTTTTTTATTCTCTTCAAACCTTTCAAACTTCTTAAAACGCTTCTAAATTTTGTTTCAAAATCTCGAACAATCCACATTTTGTTTTAATTTTTTAAAAACCTTTTTAAATTTCAAGTTATTTTTAAAAAAGAATTTCTAACAAAATAGTTGATTCAAGAAAAAAGATTATTTTTCAACCAGTTGCATTTTTAACACACCAAAAAATGAAATTTTTACCAAACAAGACTAGTTTTCAACAAAAAAGTTTATTTTAAACCATACAGTTGGATTTTCAACGAAATAGAAAAGTTAAAACTTTTCACCAAGTGGTTGGATTTTCAGTCCGAAAGTATGAATTAAAAAAATCATTTTAAACTAAGTAATTGAATTCTCTACCAAAAAGATGAATTTTCAACCAAGAACATGAATTTTCTGCAACAAAAAAAAACGATTTTGTAACAAAATACGTGAATTTTCAGCTAAAAAGATCAATTTTCAACCACAAATGGAATAGTTTAATTTTCTCGTAGAAATTAATTTTCAAACAAAAAAAGCATTTTTTACAAATTACAGTTTAATTCAACCAGAAGACATGAATTTTCAACACAATAGTAGAATCCTCATCCGACAAAAAAAAAGTTTCAATTACATAATTGCATTTGTAACCAAAAAGGTGCAATGTCTACCAAGAGGAAAATTTTCGAAACATCTTTTCAACTGATTCGAATTGTTCCTAAAAATTTCAAAAATATTACAAAATAGAAAAATTGCCTTCAAATTTTCCAGATTTTTTTCGATATTTTTATAAATCCTTTTAAATTCTTTTAAATTTTCTTTGAAAATTAACTTTTTTATAATAGAAAATCATCAATAATTTAACTATGAATCTTAAGAAAATTTGGTTGTTTTCTTGAAGCCTTTCAAAATTCTTGAAAAGCTTCGAAATGTTTTTTCAAAATCTTGAAACACTTATATTTTGTCTTTTATTTTTACAAATATTTTCAAATTTTAAATTATTTTTTTGTCTTTTTAAAGCACTTGGAACCTTCTGAATATCTTTTAAAAAGCTTCTAATGGTATTTTTCATAAAAGTTTTTGACCATTCTGGAAAATTAGAAAAATTGCCTGAAATTCTTCTGAATTATTTTTTGACAATTTTATAGATCTTTTTAAATGTTTTGAAAAATTTCTTAAAATTTTAGTTTCCATATATTTCCCGGTTTTGCCAGTTAATAGAAACCCTGGTACATTTATTATTTAAATTAAGATGGGTCGATGTACGTTATAGAAAAAATAAAATCGAGGAAGGTATAATAAGTTTAAGATCTTCTAATGTATTTTTTATAAAGAGTGGGGAACCTCCTTTCAACGGTAAGACTCCTTGACCCAGTCTGAAATCAAGGTATATGTGGTCGTACGCATTTGGTACAAATCATCAATAGAATCAAGAAATAAATAAAAATTTCAAAATTAATTATAAATTTAATATGAAAAATGTATTATAAAATTCTATAAACCTACAAATTCTATTTAGCAATTTTCTAGAAAAAAATGTAATCAATATCTTAATCATTTTCTTATCCAAGCCATGTGCAATTTTCCTAGTTTTTTCCAGGCAGTAATTCATATTGCTCTGTTATTATGAACTCCTAATTTATGAGGTAATCGTACATTTCTGCCCTAAATTACAGCTTTTCTGAAAGGTATAATTATGTAAATTTATTTCTTGTGTCTTGAAATATGAAGTCGAGATAAGAGAAAAAAATGCCATCAGAAGTTAAAGAAAATTTCGTTGGAAGAATTGTTTGGGAAAATTGGTGTAAAGTTAATAGTATTCTTTATTAATTTAAAAAACTTCTTAATTAAACAAATTTGTACAAATACATAGTTAATTCAATATTTGTAGAGAAAAGTTAACTTTAAGCTTTTTTCATTTTCCAGATTATCCTTATTTCCAGATGTGTCTGAAAGTTTCAAAGACCTGGACAATGAACTCTACGTTTGGGATGAAAAAGATTATGAAAATCTGCTTGGATTGAAATACAAACTCAAGAAAACTGGAAATGGTTTGTTTTTCTCTTCTTTTTATTTAATTTGAACAAATTTTTCTACCTGAAAAATCATCTTTGATGGATGAAATTTTTTGGCTTTTTACTTACAATGAAGATTACGTTAATAATTCGCCAATTAAATTGTTTATTATTCTAGTCGATTGTTTTGTAATTAAATGAGTTTGTTTAATAAGTTTTTAAATGGTCAGATGATTCAATTAAGTATTCAAAAATAATTTATATTTTTGAACACGTGTGTCTGACAATCAAACGATGACCCCACTGATTCATGGTTACATCTCTGACTGCTGAACGTTCTCCATCTCGACCAATCGTAATCTTTCGGTGATTCGGTTCAGACGTAAAACATGTGCGATTATTCACACTCTTTTTAAAAAGTCTTGCATGAAAAAGTGCCATTTGTTTATAAACATAGATACTAAAAAAGTTCGAAAATCGTGAGTATAAATCGGGCTTCGCAGTGAAGCAAACAAGTGATAATTATTTATAATAAATTAAAAATCCGTCATTCAAAAATTCAAAATTAAAACTCGAAAAATAGTTTGTATAATCGGTAATAATTCTAAATAAAGTGAAATTGTATTGACAATGTGTGTTAAACCCAACACGACTCGAGGGAAAGTTTAAATTTAATATTTAGAAGTGTTTTGAACAACGTGTGAAGATGTGACAACAAATCATCAACTTGAAATTAGAATCGAGTAGAAATGGGTAAATAGAATTTACTTTGCTATAATTTAGATTTACATATTAATTCTGATTTTTCTTTTGTTTTAATTTTAATTGCAAATTGTTCCTTTTGAAAAACTTTGCTGCCAGTGAGATTGTTTCTATACAAAAGAAATGAATTAAATACAAAGTTCTTTTGTGTTAAAAATGGGTGCAGCTTTTGTTACTGAAATAAATTTATTTTTTAATGGTTTTTTAATAGGAATAACATCAAAATAATAAAAAATTCGCACACGCGTGACCTGCTGATCAAGCAAATGATAGGTAAAAACGATTTCTAAACTGGTTACGGCAGGCCAACCTAGTTTCATAGTCGAAATGTAAAAGTGGTTCCATACAATAAGTGATCTTGAAGGCCCAAAACCGTATAATGACTTTTTTATCTTTAAGAGCTTCAAGATGATTACTATTTTTAAATCGATTCGACATGCCTCTCAATAAAAATTTATGATTTAAGACTAAAGGAAGAATTAAAAAATGGCTGATGAACGTACAGTTATAATTAGAATTTGTCGAGACTATCAAATTTTAATCTTTTGATAAGGAACAGTTGACATCCTGGACTAAACTATGTCATATTATTCAGTTTATAAAAAATATATTTTAAAACTACATTTTCTGCAAAATTTATTATTATTCAATACCATTTAATTTGAATTTTCTTATTATCGCATTTTTATTTTCAACGTCTAAATCTTAACATTAATTTTTTCCCCTTTGCTGACTATGGGAATTTTTATATTCATAGAATATTTTATTCATTTCTGTGTTCGAACGCAGTATTTTCACAAAATTATGAATGAAAACAAAAATATTATGAATTATATCGTGGATTTTTTATTATATGTGTGAAATCACCTGTTTTTTTCTTGACTTCTCTATTTTATATACATAATCAAGAAGATATTTTTTCTAATATAAGTTTAAGAAAAATTAGCTTATTTTTCGAACTTTTGCTAAATTTTTCCTGGATTTCGCAAGAGTCTGAATTTTCGAAATGAAATTAATCTAAAAAAAATTTTACTAAATTTATTGCCAATTTTTTCCGACACCGTTTTCGATATCAAATTTTCTACGTACAATAAATTGAACTTTTCAAAATGAGCCCAAGAAGTTATTCCAGAAAATTGATAAATTATCTCAAAATTTCTTGAATTCTTTTCAATTTGTTTAAATTCTCCTAGATTATATTCTTCGCTGCCTTTGGTATCTGAAATGGACGGATTTTTGATTCTTCGAATTTTTAAATTCAAAATTAGTAGCAAATTTGAATATAGAGCTGAACGATTTGAAAATTAAGTTACCACTTGAAGCAGGCAATAATTTGGATGGAATTGTTTATTCTTGATTTGTTTATTAAAAATCAATATTTATATCCATGGTTATTTCTTTGTCTTTCTACAAATTTTACTTTCAAAAATTATTCTTTATTCACATTTATTATACATTTACTATAAAATTGAGTAATTTTAACATAATTTTTATCAATTTTGGAATCTGCAGAATCAACAAATGTTTGAATGTAAGATTATGAATTGGAATTTTTCCAGTAAACCCTTCAAGGACTAGGATTAGCGATTTATTTCTATGTTGGGCTGAAATCGTCCTACATTGACTTGATTTTTCTTTGCCTAATCTTATTTCTATGATACATACATATGTATATTTGTATAATTATATGTATATTATTTTTTGACCTCATCTAAGAAAAAAAGCTTGTTCATCGCGAGTAGCCCTTTTTGTTTGTATTGTCTTTCCCTGAAGCTAATCCTTCATACGTGTAGGGTTAAACTTTTTTTTGAATTATTTATAAATTCAAGAACTTGAAATTCGTAGAAAATTTCAAATTCTTCGAATTTATAAAAAATTCGATATTAAGAAGCAACAGTGATAAAGATTCGTATAATGATAACAGTATATTATTATATTTTAATGTTATTTATTTTGTAATTAGATTATTTAAACATTGGATCCCAATTTCATAACTATTCTTAATATTTAATATTTTATTTCTCAGTATTCCATCGCCTTTCTATAAATTCTTAGAACAGTATGGAAATTTAATTCGCTTCAAATGTTTTCCTTTTTTCAAAATAAATTATTTTGCTACATAATTTTCTTTAATCTCAAAAAAGGGAAAACCTTTCAGAAACCAAAATCTTCAATTTATTTTTCTATTTTGGGCAAACGTCCTACTTTTACGTAATATCTCCTTGTCTATTATAAACCTTATAAATAATAATATAATAAGTACTATTCTAAGAAAAAAGCTCTTTCATCGCGAGTGCCCTCTTATTTATTAAATTATATATTCTTCCCTACATTGAGATTTTTGGTACGTGAAAGGGTAAATGAGAATAAAACGATTTTCTTTTCTTTGAATTATTTATAAATTTAAAATTAGTTGTTATCATCCAGAATCAGCGAAAAGCATCTGAAGGAATTACATTAGAAGCTAAAAGCAGATTTGAAATAAACCTGAAGGATTTGAAAATATATAAAATATATCAAATTAAAAAATACATTATTAAACAAATTTTTAAATATTAAGAATTATTAAAATGTTTTAAACAATAATTAATGATTTCGAACTGAAAGCGTTTATATTAAAACAAAATTCAAGGATTTTGAATTGTAAATTTTCTAAATTGAACGATTTCATTAGAAAGAAGTTGAAATTGTATGATTTCCAATAAACAGCCTTCGAAATTCAACAGTTCAATTTTCCATTGAATAAAGAGAACATTTAATGACTTCCGATTAAAATGTCAAAAATAGGACAATTTCAAAGCGTTAAAAATTGAATTATTTGAGAAATATCAGATAAGAATTTTGAAAATTGGACAATTAGAAATTTAGGAATTGACATTGTATTATTTTTAACTGAAAGCGTTCTTAGGAATTTGTATAATTTTAATTCGAAGCGATTAAAATTTGATAATTTTGAATTGAAAACTAAATTAAATGTTTTTAAAGCCAAAGGATCTGAAATCCTGAAATTTGTAATGCATAAAAAAAAGATAATTTAACGTTAAAATTGATGAGACAAATTTTTCTAATATCAAAGAACAAATTCATCCTCATTTTCACTACTCAAAATGGCGAAGAAATTGAATTATTCTGAAAACGTGACATGGAAAAAACGTGACATGGGAAACATTAAAAATAGAAAAATTTCAATATAGAATGTTGAAAATTGAACTAATCCGAACTTAATTCAAGACAAAAATATGTTAATTATCAAGATGTGGTATTAAAACTTTTTCATACTCAAAACCTTTAAATATTGTATTGTTTAAAATATGTAAATTAAAATTGTTTTTAAATTAAAAATGTTCAAATTTTTGGTTATGTTTCTCAAAATTTAACCATTTCAATTTTAATTTCAAAATTAAAACTCATGAAAAGGAAAAATTGAGAATTCAACGTTGAACATGAAAATTCAGAATTAACTTAACCATTTAAAAATTTAAGAAATTATTCAGTGACTATTTTCTTTATACTCTCTCCCTTTACAGGTTTGAGGATTAATTTCAAATCGTTTAATTTTTAACAGCTTATTTAGAATTATATTTTTTAATATTTATTTTGAATAAACTTTGTAAATGAATTCAAAGAAACTTAAAGTCAATTTGTGTAACAAAGTTGCAAAAAAAGGTTCGGTGCAAGAGAAGTATGTTTCTAAAAATCAATTTGAAAAAAAACTTATTTATAAAATGTTCAATTAAAAAATAGGACAGTAGTTATAAGATATTACATTGAAAATTAAAACATAAATGAAAATACAAAACAAGATCGCTATGATTCAAATTTTTGAAACTGCACAACTTCAAGTCTTTCAGTTCGACATTTTTTCATATTACTTTTGTTTGTAATCTTCGATGTTTTGGAACATTCTTGAATAAAAAAATCATTCTATTTTGTTTCTAAGTCTAATATTGATACCAAATAGTTTAGAATCTTTAAATATAAAATTAATAAATTTAAAACCGACTATCAAAGCTTTCATCAATATGAAATTTTAAAGGATAAAATAGTGAGATATTGACCTGACATTTTTAATATTTGAATTTTAAACTACAACATTGTGAAAATTTTAAATTGACAACCTCGAAAAAGTAAGAAATTGAAATCCAAATATTTTCGAATTTAAGTTTTTTAAGCAAAAAAGCTGTAGTGTTAAAGCCTCAAAAATTAAACTGTTTAAGAATTACGCATTCCATTTTATATAAAATTATAGCCAATTTTAAAGATGACAAATGCTGCTAATAAAAATGTCATCAAGTAGTATCAAGTAATATTCAATGTAATTTGATAAATTTTTTAAATAAAAAATGTGATTTATGCCAAAAAAATGTATGCCATTTTCATCGTTTGAAATTAAATAATTTAAAATATTATTAACCTTTCAAGTTTAATTATTCTAACAACATTGAAAAGTATATGCTTTCTAATTGAGAATTTTCCAAATTAATGAGTTCAATCTTGAAGCATTAAAAATTAACTAACTTGAAAATCAACGATAAAGCATTCCCATAAAACTTATCAATTGATAAACTTCAAAATTGACAAAATATTTAAATGTAAGATTCTTAAATTGATTTTTTTTTCAGTAAACCCTTCAAGGATTAGGATCAGCGATTTAATTCTACGTTGGGCTAAATTCGTCCTACATTTACTTATATATACTTATATATATTATTTTTTGTCCTAATTTAAGAAAAAAGCTCATTCATCGCGAGTAGCCCTTGTTGATTGTAGTCTTTTCCTAGAGCTGATCCTCCATACGTGAAGGGTTGAACTGTTTTTTGAATTATTTATAAATTCAAGAAGTTGCGTTTCGTATCGAATTGTAATTTCTTTGAATTTACAAAAAATCCAATGAAGGGAGCAGCAATTATAAAGATTTTTATGATGATAAAAATAATATATTAACATATTTTGATTTCATTTATTTTTAAACTGGACTATTCATACATTGGATTCTCATGATTTATATACTGATGCATTTAATCGAGAAATTCGTATCAATTCTTCTGAGTTCTTTTGAATGCTTCGAAATGTTTTATTTTTCTCCGAATTCTTTAAATTCCTTTGAATTCTTCTGAATGCTTTTGAATTTTAATGTGCTCTAAAATGACTAGTGAGTTAACTTTTGGGCTTAATATTTTGGAAGTTATTAACAATTTAGAAAAATCAAACGTCATCGTCTGTGTAATAAGAGAACTTGAGGAAACAGGTGATTTTCATTCACGATAGCGTAGCATTAAAGGAATTTAATTAATAAAAAGATTTTTTGACAACTAATAAGTTTTTTGAAGATCTCTGCATCACTGATACGAAAAATCGTGATAAAGCATCTTAAATTAATCTGAATTGACGCTAGGCAAAACTTACAGGATCTGGTTAAAAATAACAACTATGAACAAATTTTAATCTATATAATATGTCGTATTTTCTTTTTTAAATATAAATTTAATTTAGGGTAAAATATTCTGTTTTTTTTTAATTTGTGGATTTTTTACTATTTAAATTACTGGGTATATGATTTTGCAACTACTCCTCGAGACACTCGACCTAAATTGAGGTGTAGTTAGTTATTCGTATAGTCATCGAGGCAACAAGATTCAAATTAAGGCCGTCTATTATTTCCTAATTCCTACTCATCTACCTAAGTGAATTTCTAATTTTCATTATTGAAAGATGAGATTTTCTTAATTAATTAATGAATCTAGCGTTTGATAGACTTTTTGAAAAAAGTGAATAATTCTGGAACGGTTTTTACTATATTCCTCATATTTTGTTAATACTTTTTTTAGCCTACTTAATTTAAATTAATTTAAATTACTTTAAATTAATTTGAATCTGAAATAGATTGTATGATTAGGAAATCTTCAATATTCCTAATAAGATTTGTTCCAGACGTTATTGTTCTGCGTGGTCTCCTTTCTTACGGTCTGTCGCTCGAACCTTCTCGACCGCTGTTCTGTAGCGCATGTAGCGGTAGAGATACTCTGTGGTGGCTTGCTCGGTCGGTTGGGTGGCGTCGAACTCATTTTTTTTAGTTCACCTTCGACTTTAGTACGGAACACTCATGGCCTTTTCCGAAACCGTGTTCTAAGCGCTAAAAAATTAAAGCTTTTGAATTAAGACTAGCCGACCGAGCAAGCCACCACACAGCACCACTACCACTACATAACAGAGGTCAAGAGGGTTTGAACGACAATCATTGGTTTCAGAGACAAACTCCCAACAACCGCAAACCTTATTAGAAATAGTGAACATTTCTCAATTATAAAACTTATTTTAGATTTTAACTAAATCAAATTCAATAAGCTCAAAACAGTATTAACACATTTAAAAATTGAATTGCTATAATAGTGTGGATTAAAAATACAAAAAGTTTTATTTTTATTTTAAGAATACTCAGAAAAGTTATCTTTCTATTTCAGTCTTGGAAAACTTCATACAAACAGATTAATGTTTAGATTCGGCTCAAAGCCAAAATGAACAGTACACAAATAGGGTATTGGCATTCTTCAATGAAAGAGTAAATAAAATAGTTTGATTTTTTATTCAATTTCCATTTAATTTGATTGTGCATTAAAATTTTTTCAGTCCATCAGAGATACTAAAAAATTTTAGTTTTATAGAGCTTTTTCCTTTTTTTTTTAAAGAGGCCGATGAAAGTGAAAACCAAATGGACAATAATGGGTGGGACGTCAGTAATTCTTCAACCTTCGATCAATTCATGTCAGGTGGAGATGACTTGGATTATCCAGTCGTAAGTAATTGAATTCCGAATTATTAATTAATTTTTTTATTAATCAATTAGATATTTAAGTTTTAATGTATTATTATTCAATCCTCATAAATGAAACTAGCCTCAAACCTCACCTTTTTTAATTAAGTAAATTAAGTCATCCAAATTGGAAAATCATTGACATCCTCGAAAGTCATTGAACTCATCTAACTGTAGGTCAATTAAGTAAACTGAATAACGCAAGTTAGGAAACATCAGTATGTAAATTAAGTAATTTGAAGCACCCACCAGCTAAGAGTAATTACAAACAAGTCAATGATTACCTAAAATACACCTGATGGCATTGAAGCCAATTAAATCAAGAAAGTCATTTATACCCTCGGAAGTCATTAAACTCATCTAAGTCAAATAAGTTAATTTAAATATGAAAGTTGGATAAAATCGTGGAGGTCAATAAAATATTATCAAGGCATTATTAACTTCATTAGAATAAGGCTAGAGTAACTTTTATGACCTAAATGATTTTTATGGCATGAATTACTTAATTGACCTCAAAGACGTAATTTGTAAAACTGAATTGATGGGAAAATTTTCAGAAAACCCTGCAAGGCTTAAGATCAGCTATTAAATACTATTTTGGAATAAATTCATCCTACATTTACTTACAAATATGTAATTATCCTTGGCTAATATTTTTTTTTGAATATTAATATATATTTGTAAACTAATCTAAGAAAAAAGCTCATTCACCGCGAGTAGCCCTTGTTAATTGTATTGTCTTTCCTATAAACTGATCCTCCATATGTGAAGGGTGTAACTTTTTTTTAATTATTCAGAAACTCATGAATTTTCAATTCGTATAAAATTTTCTATTCATTGAATTTTTGATAATTGCAGGTATTATTGAATATAATTTAGGAATTCTAAAAAATGGGGTCAGAGTTATTTGCGAAACTTGATATTAAAATTCTCTACTTTATTTGCATGACTAAATTGATTTCTGCAACTTCAATAACTTCAACGAGTTGAATAGCATTGACCTCACATTACTTAAAAGTAATTTTATCGACTTCAACGACCTCTGATTTCTATGACTTCATTGGCATCAGATGATTTTCATGACATACTGGGCTTTACATGATTCGAATAATTTCAAGTAAATTCTATAATTTAATTGATAATTTAAATGTATCTTTGAATATAATTTTAGAATTCAAAAAAATAATGTCAGTTATGAGTTTCTTAGTTTAATGACATTGACCTAACATGACTTCTACGTCCTCTGATTTCTACGTCATCATTCACATCAGAATTGGCCCAAAATTATTAGAATTATTTTATGTAAATGGACTAATTTGATTGACTTCAACTATTTTAACGAAGTCACATAATTTACATGACTGTCTATTAATGACACTGTTACTTCATTGATATAAATTACGTCGAATCTGATTTTTAGTATATCATTGAATTCATTATAATGACGTTAGAATGACTATTGTGACCTGCATTATTTTTATGACTTGAATTACTTGATTGACCTCAATGACGTAATTTGTAACACTGAATTGATGGGAACATTGTCCGAAAAACCCGTCAAGGATTGGGATCAGCATTTGAATTCTATTTTGGGCTTAATTCGTCCTACATTTACTTATAAATATGTCATTATTCTTGCCTGATACAATTTTGGAAATTAAAAATATATATGTGTAAACTAATCTAAGAAAAAAGCTCATTTCATCGCGAGTAGCCCTTGTTAATAGTATTGTCTTTCCTAAAAACTAATCCTCGATACGTGAAGGGTTCAACTTTCTTTTTAATTATTTAAAAACCCAAGAATTTTCAATTCTTGACGAATTTTCTATTCTTTTAATTTCTAAATAATTGCAGGCATTATTAAGTATAATTTAAGAATTCTGAAGAATAGGTTCAGGGATATTTATGAAACTTGATGTTATAATTCGATTGACCTCATCTACCTCAGTGAATCAACATCATTCACATGATTAAATTGGCCTCAGTGATTCCAATACTTCCTCAATTAACCTGAATTATTTTACATAAACTGCATGACATTATTGACTTTCATAACTTTTTTTCAGAAAAAGAGATTTGCATTATGCTATGGCCACAATGATTTCAAACAAATTAAATAATTTAATTGAGTTATTTCAATCTAGTCATAACAATTCGATGACTAAATTTACTTAGTTGACTCACACTAGTTCAATTACGTCTAAAGCTATTAATGACATTGTTGACTTCTTTGTCTCAAATCATATCAGATGTGATTTTCAGATCATTATTGACTTCATTAGAATGACGCTAGAGTAACTGCTATGCACTGAATGATTTTTATGACTGGAATTGTTTGCTTGGTTTCAAAAAAGTAATTTGTAAATTCGAATTTAGTGGAAAATGTTAAGAAACCCCTTCAAAGATTGGGATCAGCGATTGAATTCCATTTTGGGCTTCATTCGTCCTACATTTACTTATAAGTAACTTTGCCTATTCAAATTTTATAAAAATTATTAATATATGTTTGTAAACTAATCTAAGAAAAAAGCTCATTCACCGCGAGTAGCCCTTGTTAATTGTATTGTCTTTCCTATAAACTGATCCTCCATATGTGAAGGGTGTAACTTTTTTTTTAATTATTCAGAAACTCATGAATTTTCAATTCGTATAAAATTTTCTATTCATTGAATTTTTGATAATTGCAGTTAATATTGAATATAATTTAGGAATTCTAAAAAATGGGGTCAGAGTTATTTGCGAAACTTGGTATTAAATTTCTCTACTTTATTTTCATGACTAAATTGATTTCTGCAACTTCAATAACTTCAACGAGTTGAATAGCATTGACCTCACATTACTTAAAAGTAATTTTATCGACTTTAACGACCTCTGATTTCTATGACTTCATTGGCATCAGATGATTTTCATGACATACTGGGCTTTACATGATACGAATAATTTTAAGTAAATTGTATAATTTACTTGATAATTTAAATGTATCTTCGAATTTTAGAATTCAAAAAAATAAAGTCAGTTATAAGTTTCTTAGTTTAATGACATTGACCTAACATGACTTCAACGACCTCTGATTTCTACGTCATCATTCACATCAGAATTGGCCCAAAATTATTAGAATTATTTTATGTAAATGGACTAATTTGATTGACCTCAACTATTTCAACGAGGTCACATAATTTACATGACTATCTATAAATGACACTGTTACTTAAGTGATTTAAATTACGTCGAATATGATTCTTAGCATATCATTGACTTGATTATAATGAAGTTAGAATGACTATTGTGACCTGAATTATTTTTATGACTTGAATTACTTGATCGACCTCAATGACGTAATTTGTGAAACTAAATTGATGGGAAAATTTTCCGAAAAACCCTTCAAGGATGGGATCAGCCATTGCATTCTATGTTGGGCTTAATTCGTCCTACATTTACTTATAAATACGTCATTATTCTCGCCTGATAAAATTCGATTCACCTCATCTACCTCAAGGAATTCACATCATTTACATGACTAAATTGGACTCAGTAATTTGAATACTTCTTCGACTAACCTGAATTATTTTACATAAACTGCTTGACAATATTGACTTTCATCAGTTTTTTTCATAAAAATGAAAGTAATTTGTAAGGTCGAATTAAGGGGAAAATGTTAAGAAAACCCTTCAAAGATTGGGATCAGTGACTGAATTCTATTTTGGGCTCAATTCGTCCTATATGTACTTATAATAAACTTTGCCTATTCAAATTTTATGAAAATTAAAAATATATATGTGTACACTAATTTAAGAAAAACCTCATTCAGCGCGAGTAGCCCTTGTTAATTGTACTGTCTTTCCTATAAACTGATCCTCCATATGTGAAGGGTTTAACTTTTTTTCAATTATTCAGAAACTCATGAATTTTCAGTTCGTGTAAAATTTTCTATTCATTGAATTTTTGATAATTGCCGGAATTATTGAATATAATTTGAGAACTCTAAAAAATAGGGCGAGGGATATTCGTGAAACTTGGTATGAAAATTCTCTATTTTATTTTCATGACTAAATTGACTTCTGCAACTTCAATAACTTTAATGTTGATGAGTTCAATAGCATTGACCTCACATTACTTTAACTGATTTTATTGCCTTAAACGAACTCTGATTTTTTATGAATTAATTGACATCAGATAATTTTCATGACATAACTGGTTTGAAAGGATTTGAATTATTTCAAGTAATTAAATCATTCAATTGACCTCAACTACAAAAATGAATTCACACCATTTACATGAGTAAATTGGGCTTGGTAATTCAACTATTTTTTTAATTGACCTGGATTATTTTACATAAACTGCATGCCATTATTGACTTTCATAACATTTTTTTCATGAAATTACTTGCATTATGTTGTAACTACAATGGTTTAAAACAAATTGAATGACTGAATTGATTTAAATGTTTTCAAACCAGTTAGAACACTTCGATGACTAAATTAACTTCAGCTGGCTTCAAGTTTACTTATAGAAGTTCAATTACTTCCAGAGCTATTAATGACACTGTTTACTTCACTAATTTAAATTACATCGAATCTGATTTTTAGTATATCATTGAATTTATTATAATGACGTTAGATCGACTATTGTGACCTGAATATGATTTTTATGACTTGAATTACTTGATTGACCTCAATGACGTAATTTGTAAGACTGAATTGATGGGAAAATTGTCCGAAAAACCCTTCAAGGATTGGGATTAGCGATTGCATTCTATTTTGGGCTTAATTCGTCCTACATTTACTTATAAATATGTCATTATTCTTGCCTAATGAAATTTTGGAAATTAAAAATATATATGTGTAAACTAATCTAAGAAAAAAGCTC
>CAKNXH010000053.1:483460-551328 GCA_932178445.1 Andricus quercusramuli | reverse complement strand
TGGAAATTAAAAATATATATGTGTAAACTAATCTAAGAAAAAAGCTCATTCGTCGCGAGTAGCCCTTGTTAATTCTATTGTCTTTCCTAAAAACTAATCCTCGATACGTGAAGGGTTTAACATTTTTTTATTATTTGAAAACTCAAGAATTTTCTATTCTTGATAAATTTTTTATTCATTAAGTTTCTAGATAATTACAGGTATTATTAAATATAATTTAAGAATTCTAAAGAATAGGTTCAGGGACATTTTTAAAGCTTGATGTTAAAATCCTCTACCCTATTTTCATGACTGCATTGACTTCTGCAAATTCAATAACATTAATGAGTTCAATGGCATTGATCTCACATTACTTAAAGTAATTTTATTGAATTCAAATACCTCCGATTTCCATGACTTCATTGACATCAGATAATTTTTGTGACATAATTGGCCTAAAATGATTTGAGTTATTTCTTATCTACATAACATAATTCGATTGACCTCATCTACCTCAATAAATTTACATTATTTACACTATGAATTGGCCTCAGTAATTCAAATACTTTTTCAATTAACCTGACTTATGTTACATATACTGCATGACAATTATTGACTTTCATAACTTTTTTTCATAAAAAGAGACTTGCATTACGCAATGGCCACAATGACTTTAAACAAATTAAACAATTTCTTTGACTTGAGTGATTTCAATCTAGTCAGAACAATTCGATGACTGAATTGTCTTATTGTTAGCTGACTTACACTAGTTCAATTACATCCACAGCTATTAATGACATTTTTGACTTCATTCTCTCAAATTATATCAGATGTGATTTTCAGATAATTATTGACTTCATTAGAATGTCGTTAGAGTAACTGCTATGTCCTGAACAATTTTTGTGATTGGCATTGTTTGCTGGATTTCAATGAAGTAATTTTTAAAACCGAATTGAGGGGAAAATGTTCAGAAAATCATTCAAAGATTGGGATCAGCGATTTAATTCTATTTTGGGCTTCATTCGTCCTACATTTACTTATAAGTAACTTTGCCTATTCAAATTTTATAAAAATTATTAATATATGTTTGTAAGCTAATCTAAGAAATAAGCTCATTCACCGCGAGTAGCCCTGGTTAATTCTATTGTCTTTCCTATAAACTAATCCTCCATATGTGAAGGGCTTAACTTTTTTTTAATTATTCAACAAACTCATGAATTTTTAATTCGTGTAAAATTGTCTATTCATCGAATTTTTGTTAATTGCAGGTATTATTGAATATAATTTAAGAATTCCAAAAAATAGGGTCAGGGATATTTGTGAAACTTGGTATTAAAATTCTCCATTTTATTTTCATGACTAAATTGACTTCTGCAACTTCAATAACTTCAAGGAGTTGAATAGCATTGACCTCACATTACTTAATGTAATTTTATTGACATCAAAGACCTCTGATTTCTATGTGTTCATTCACATCAGATGATTTTCCTTATATAATTGGCCCAAAATAATTATTATTATATGTAAATAGACTAGTTTGATTGACCTCAACTATTTCAATGAAATCGCAAAATTTACATGTCTAAATTGACCAAAATAATTTAAATACTTCTTTAATTGACCTGAATTATTTTACATAAATTACATAACATTATTGTCTTTCATAAACCTTTTTTCATTAAAAACACTTGCATTATGTTGTGTTCACAATGATTTAAAACAAATTAAATGATTTAATTGACTTGATTTGTCTTCAAGTTGATTCATACGAGTTCTATTACATCCAAAGCTATTTATTAATGATGTCGACTTCATTAATTTAAATTACGTCGAATATGATTTTTAGGGTATCATTGACTTCATTATAATGACGTTAGAATGACTATTGTGACCTGAATGATTTTTATGACTTGAATTACTTGATAGATCTCAATGACGTAATTTGTAAAACTGAATTAATGGGAAAATTGGCAGAAAACCCCTTCAAAAGGATTGGTATCAGCGATTGCATTCTATTTTGGGCTTAACTCGTCCTACTTTTACTTATAAATATGTAATTATTCTTGCCTAATAAAATTCTGAAAATTAAAAATATATATGTGTAAACTAATCTAAGAAAAAAGCTCATTCGTCGCGAGTAGCTCTTGTTAATTTTATTGTCTTTCCTCAAAACTAATCCTCGATACGTGAAGGGTTTAACTTTTTTTTATTATTTAAAAACTCAAGAATGTCCAATTCTTGACAAATTTTCTATTCTTAGAATTTCTGAATAATTACAGGTATTATTAAATATAATTTAAGAATTCTAAATAATAGGTTCAGGGACATTTTTAAAGCTTGATGTTAAAATCCTCTACCCTATTTTCATGACTGCATTGACTTCTACAACTTTAATAACATTAATGAGTTTAATGGCATTGATCTCACATTACTTACAGTAATTTTAGTGAATTCAACCACCTCTGACTTCTCTGACTTCATCGACATTAGATGATTCTCGTAACATTATTGGCTTAGTTATTTCATATGTAAATTACACAATTCGATTCACCTCATCTACCTCAATGAATTCACATTATTTACATGACTAAATTGGACTCCGTAATTTGAATACTTCTTCGACTAACCTGCATTATTTTACATAAACTGCTTGACATTATTGACTTTCATAATTTTTTTTTTTTCAGAAAAATGGAAGTAATTTGTAAGTCCGAATTAAGGGGAAAATGTTAAGAAAACCCTTCAAAGATTGGGATCAGTGACTGAATTCTATTTTGGGCTCAATTCGTCCTATATGTACTTATAAGTAACTTTGCCTATTCAAATTTTATGAAAATTAAAAATATATATTTGTAAGCTAATCTAAGAAAAAAGCTCATTCACCGCGAGTAGCCCTTGTTAATTGTATTGTCATTCCTATAAACTAATCCTCCATATGTGAAGGGTTTAACTTTTTTTTAATTATTCAGAAACTCATGAATTTCCAATTATAGTGTAAAATTTTCTATTCATTGAATTTTTGATAATTGCCGGTATTATTGAATATAATTTGAGAACTCTAAAAAATAGGACCAGGGATATTCGTGAAACTTGGTATGAAAATTCTCTACTTTATTTTCTTGACTAAATTGACTTCAGCAACTTCAATAACTTCAATTTTGGTGAGTTCAATAGCATTTACCTCACATTACTTTAACTGATTCTATTGAATTTAATTGACATTTACTATCTCAATGAATTCATACCATTTCCATGACTTAATTGCGCTCAGTAATTCAAATACTTTTTTAAGTGACCTGAATTATTTTACATAAACTGCACGCCATTATTGACTTTCAGAACATTTTTTCAAAAGATTACTTGCATTATGTTGACCACAGTGGTTTGAAACAAATTGAGTGACTGAATTGACTTAAATGATTTCAACCCAGTCAGAACACTTCGATGACTAAATTGACTGCAGCTGGCTTCAAGTTTACTTATACGAGCACAGAAAAAACTAAGAATAAAATTTGTTGCAGGAAATTTTCTAGAGCGATAAGTTTTGTTCAGCCAACTTCGCGTCTTTCAAAATACATATGTTTGTCATAGAATAAAAAAGAAAGTTTAACCGATATTTGTGTAAAATTTATCCTGTGAAGTTAATTTTTGTTGCAGAGAATCTTTCGTCGGAAATCGATTTAAAGTTTATCTTCTGTTTTTTCTGTGAGTTCAATCACTTCTAGAGCTATTAATGACACTGTTACTTCTTTGATTTGAATCAGGTCGAATCTGATTTTTAGTATATCATTGAATTTATTATAATGACGTTAGAATGACTATTGTAACCTGAATGATTTTTATGACTTGCATTACTTGATCGACCTCAATGACGTAATTTGTGAAACTGAATTGATGGGAAAATTGTCAGAAAAACCCTTCAAGGATTGGGATCAGCGATTGCATCCTATTTTGGGCTTAATTCGTCCTACATTTACTTATAAATATGTAATTATTCTTGCCTGATAAAATTTTGGAAATTAAGAATATATATGTGTAAACTAATCTAAGAAAAAAGCTCATTCATCGCGAGTAGCCCTTGTTAATTTTATTGTCTTTCCTAAAAACTAATCCTCGATACGTAAAGGGTTTAACTTTTTTTTTATTATTTAAAAACTCAACAATGTTCAATTCTTTGAATTTCTAAATAATTACAGGTATTACCAAATATAATTTAAGAATTCCAAAGAAGAGGTTCAGGGATATTTGTAAAACTTGATGTTAAAATCCTCTACCCTATTTTCATGACTGAATTGACTTCTGCAACTTCAATAACATTACTGAGTTGAATGGCATTGGGTCTTAAATTACTTAAAGTAACTTAATGGAATTCAAAGACCTCTGATTTCTATGTTTTCCTGACATAATTGGCCCAAAATGATTATTATTTTATGTAAAAAGACTAATTTGATTGACCTCAACTATTTCAATGAAATCGCATAATTTACAAACTTCTTTAATTGACCTGAATTATTTTACATGAATTACTTAACATTATTGTCTTTCATAAACCATTTTTCATTAAAAACACTTGCATTATGTTATGGTCACAATGATTTCAGAAAAATTAAAGGATTTAGTTTACTTAATTTGACTTCTAGTTGACTTAATTTGACTTCAAGTTGACTCACACGAGTTCTATTACTTCAAAAGCTATTAATGATATCGTTGACTTCATTGTCTTAAATTACACCAGATATGATTTTTAGGACATCATTGACTTCATTAGAATAAAGTTAGAGTGACTATTGTGATCTAAATTATTTTTATAACGTGAAATACTTGACTGACCTCAGTGTCGTGATTTGTAAAACTAAATAAAAAAATTGTCAAAAAACACTCCAAAGATTGGGATCAGCGATTGAATTCTATTTTGGGCTTAATTCGTCCTACATTTACATATAAATAGGTGATTATGTTTGCCTACTTACATTTTTGAAGATGATAAATATATATTTGTAAGAAAATCTAAGAAAAAAATTCATTCAGCGAAAGTAGCCCTTGTTAATTGTGTTGTTTTTTCTATAAACTAATCCTCGATACGTGACGGGTTTAACTTTTTTTCGAATTATTCAAAAACTGAAGAATTTTCAATCCATGACATATTTTCTATTCTTTGAATTTGTAATAATTGCAGGTATTATTAAATATTATTTAAAGATTCTGAACAGTAATGGCAGGGATATTTGTAAAGTTTGGTCTTACAATCCTGTATTTTATTTTCATGATTAAACTGACTTCTGCAACTTCAATAACTTTAATGAGTTCAATAGCAAGTTGATTTTATTGACTTCAACAAACTCTGCTTTTTTATGATTTAATTTACATCAGATAATTTCCGAGACATAATTGGTTTGAAAGGATTTGAATTATCTTAAGTAAGTTATATATATAATTCAATTGACCTCAACTGCAACAATGAATTCACGCCATTTACATGGCTAAATTGCGTGTGGTAATTCAAATACTTTTTTAATTAACCGGAATTATTTTACATAAACTACATGCCATTATTGGCTTTCATAACATTTTTTTTCATTAAAGTACTTGCATTATGTTGTGACCGCAATGGTTTGAAACAAACTGAATGACTGAATTGACTTAAATGATTTCAAACCAATCAATACACTTCAATGACTAAATTGACTTCAGCTGGCTTCAGGTTTACTTATATGAGTTCAATTACTTCCAGAGCTAGGAATGACACTGTTTACTTCATTGATTTAAATTACATCGAATCTGATTTTTAGGATATCATTGACTTCATTATAATGACCTTAGAAAGACTATTGTGACCTGAATGATTTTTATGACTTGAGTTACTTGATCGACCTCAATGACGTAATTTGTAAAACTGAATTAATAGGAAAATTGACAGAAAAACCCTTCAAGGATTGGGATCAGCGATTTTATTCTACTTTGGGCTTAATTCGTCCTACATTGACTTAAAAATATGTAATTATTCCTGCCTAATAAAATTTTGGAAATTAAAAATATATACGTGTAATCTAATCTAAGAAAAAACTCATTCATCGCGAGTAGCCCTTGTTAATTGTATTGTCTTTCCTATAAACTAATCGTGGATACGTGAATGGTTAAACGTTTTTTTAGTTATTCAAAAACTCATAAATTTTCAATTGAAGTCAAATTTTCTATTCATTGAGTTTTTGATAATTGCAGGTATTATTGAATATAACTTAAGAATCCTAAGTATAGCGCGTCAGGGATATTTGTGAAATAGGTCAATGGAATTTACCTGACATTACTTTATGTAATTTAGTTGACCTCAACGACTGCAATTTTTACGACTTTGTTGACTTCGGATGATTTCCATGACACAATTGGCTTAAAATGATTTGAATTGTTTTAAGTAAATTGTATAATTTATTTGACCTTAACTACCTCAATGGATGTACAACATTTACAGTACTGAATTGCGCTCAGTTATTCAAATACTTCTTCGATTGACTATGATTGTTTTACATAAATTACATAACGCTATTTACTTCCATAAACCTTTTTTCCTAAAAAACATTCGCGTCATGTTATGGTCACAATGATCTCAAACAAATTGAATTAATAAATGGGCTTAAATCATTTCCAGCAAGTCAGAATACTTCGATGACTAAGTTAACTTTATTTGACTTCAAGCTGCCTTACACGAATTCTATCACTTTTAAATATGTTGATGACCTCGTTGACTTCATTGTCTTAAATTACATTATATGTGATTTTTAGGACACCATTGACTTCATTATTAATGACGTTAGATTGACTTTAATGACCTTCATGATTTTTTTGACGGGAACTACTTGTTTGACCTTAAAAAATTAATTTGTAAAACTGAATTGAGGGGAAATTTTTGAGAAAATCTTCCAACTTATCTTATCAGCGATATTTGTGAAACTTGGTCCTGAAATCCTCTAATTTAATTTCATCACTAAACTGACCTCTGGAACTTCAATGACTCCAATGAGTTCAATGAAATGGACCTCACATGACTTAAGGTAATTTTATTGAATTCAACGAACTCTGATTTTTTGTGACTTAATTGACATCAGATAATTTTCAAGAAATAATTGGTTGGAAATGATTTGAATTATTTCAAGTAAATTGTATAATTTATTTGACCTCAACTTCATCAATGAATTCACACCATTTACATGACTAAATTGGGCTTTGTAATTTAAATACCTTTTTTATTGACCTAAATTATTTCAAATAAACTACATGCCATTTGCGGAGATACTTCCATAACATTTTTCTCATAATATTACTTGCATTATGTTGTGACCACAATGGCTTAAAATAAATTGAATAACTTAATTGACTCAAATGATTTCAAGCCAGTTAGAACACTTCGATGACAATTGACTTCGCAGCTGACTTCAAATTTACTTACACGAGTTCAATTACTTCCAGAATTATTAGTGACACTGTTTACTTCATTGAATTAAATTACATCGCATCTGATTTTTAGGATATCACTGACTTCATTATAATGGCGTTAGAATGACCATTGTGACCTGAATATGATTTTTATGACTTCAATTACTTTGATTGACCTCAATGGCATAATTTGTAAAACTGAATTGGTGGGAAAATTGTCAGAAAAACCCTTCAAGGATTGGGATCAGCGATTTCATTCTACTTTGGGCTTAATTCGTCCTACATTGACTTAAAAATATGTAATTATTCCTGCCTGATAAAATTTTGGAAATCAAAAACATATATGTGTAAACTAATCTAAGAAAAAGCTCATTCATCGCGAGTAGCCCTTGTCAATTTTATTGTCTTTCGTAGAAACTAATCCTCGATACGTGAAGGGTTTAACTTTTTTTTTTATTATTTAAAAACTCAAGAATTTTCAATTTTTGACAAATTTGCTATTCACTGAATTTCTAAATAATTACAGGTATTCTTGAATATAATTTAAGAATGCTAAAGAATAGGTTCAGGGATATTTGTAAAACTTGATGTTAAAATCCTCTACCCTATTTTCATGGGTGAATTGACTTCTGCAACTTCAGTAACATTAATGAGTTCAATGCATTGACTTCACATTACATAAAGTAATTTTATTGAATTCAAAGACCTCCGATTTCCATGACTTCATTGACATCAGATAATTTTCGTGACATAATTGGCCTAAAATGATTTGAGTTATTTCATATCTACATAACATAATTCGATTGACCTCATCTACCTCAATAAATTCACATTATTTACACTATGAATTGGCCTCAGTAATTTAAATACTTCTTCAACCAACCTGAATTATTTTACATAAACTGCAGGACAATTATTGACTTTCATAACTTTTTTTCATAGAAAGAGACTTGCATTATGTTGTGTTCACAATGATTTAAAACAAATTAAATGATTTAATTGACTTAAGTGATTTAAATCTAGTCAGAACAATTCGATGACGGAATTTACTTATTGTTAGTTGACTTACACTAGTTCAATTACATCCAAAGCTATTGATGACATTTTTGACTTCTTTGTCTCAAATTATATCCGATGTGATTTTCCGATCATTATTGACTTCATTAGAATGTCGTTAGAGTAACTGCTATGTCCTGAACGATTTTTGTGATTGGCATTGTTTGCTTGATTTCAATGAAGTAATTTGTAAAACCGAATTGAGGGGAAAATGTTCAGAAAATCATTCAAAGATTGGGATCAGCGATTGAATTCTATTTTGGGCTTAATGTGTCCTACATTTACTTATAAGTAACTTTGCCTGTTCAAATTGTATGAAAATTATAACTATACAATATTGTAAGCTAATCTAAGGAAAAAGCTCATTCACCGCGAGTAGCCCTTGTAATTTCATTATATTTTTGATAATTGCAGGTATTCATGCAGAGTAGTCATTGTAATTTCATTAAATTTTTGATAATTGCAGGTATTATTGAATATAATTCAGGAATTCTAAAAAAAAGGTCAGGGATATTTATGAAACTTGGAAATAAGATTCTTTACTTTCTTTTCATGACTAAATTGACTTCTGAAACTTCAATAACTTCAACGAGTTGAATTGCATTGACCTCACATTACTTAAAGTAATTTTATCGACTTCAGCGACCTCAGATTTCTAAAACATTGACATCAGATGATTTCGATGACAGAATTGGCTTCACATGATTCGAATAATTTTAAGTAAATTGTATAATTTAATTGGTAGTTTAAATGTATCTTTGAATATAATGTTAGAATTCGAAAAAATGAAGTCAGTTATGAATGTTAGTTTAATGACATTGACCTCACATGACTTCAACGAACTCTGATTTCTATATGTGTTTATTCACATCAGATGATTTTTCTGACATATATGGGTCCCAAATGATTTGAATTATTTCATGTGAATGGACTAACTGGATTTACCTCAACTATTTCAATGAAGTCATATAATTTACATGACTATATTGACCCTCAATAACTTAAATACTTCTTTAATTAAACTAAATTATTTTATATGCATTACATGACATTATTGTCCTTCATAAACCATTTTTCATTAAAAAAAGCATTATGTTGTGGTCACAATGATTTAAAACAAATTAAATGATTTAATTGACCTAAATAATTGCAAGCAAGTCAGAACACTTCGATGACTAAATTGACTTAATTTGACTTCCAGTTGACTCAAACGAGTTCTATTACTTCCAATGCTATTAATGATATCGTTGACTTCATTGTCGTAAATTACATCAGATATGATTTTTATTATTTTTAATACAGAATTGACTTCATTAGAATACAGTTAGAGTGACTTTTATGATCTAAATTATTTTTATCACGTGAACACTTGATTAACCTCAGTGCCGTAATGTTTACAACTGAATTGACGGGAAAATTGTTAGAAAAACCCTTCAAGGATTGGGATCAGCTATTGAATTCTATTTTGGGCTTAATTCGTCCTACATTTACTTATAAATATGTAATTATTATTGCCCAATAAAATTTTGGAAATTAAAAATATATACGTGTAAACTAATCTAAGAAAAAGCTCATTCATCGCGAGTAGTCCTATTTAATTGCATTGTCTTTCCTAAAAACTCATCCTCGATACGTGAAGGTTTTACCTTTTTTTAATTATTCAAAAATCCAGAATTTTCAATTCATTGACACATTTGCTATTCTTTGAATTTGTAATAATTAAAGGTATTATTAAATATTAATTATCAATTCCAAAAAATGTCAGGGATATTTGTGAAACTTGTGTTAAAATCCTGTAATTTATGTTTATGACTGAATTGACTTCTGCATAGCATTGACCTAAAATTACTTCAAGTGATTTTATCGACTTCAACGAACTCTGACTTTTTATGATTTAATTGACATCAGATAATTCCCATGACATAATTGGTTTGAAATGATTTGAATTATTTCAAGTAAATTGTATAATTTAATTGACCTCAACTACAACAATAAATGCCCACCATTTATATGACTAAATTGGGCTTAGTAATTCAAGTACTTTTTTAATTGACCTGAATTATTTGACAAAAACTACATGCCATTATTGACTTTCATAACATTTTTTTCATAAAATTACTTGCATTATGTTGTGACTACAATGGTTTAAAACAAATTGAATGACTGAATTGACTTACATGATTTCAACCCAGTCAGAACACTTCAATGACTAAATTGACTTCAGCTGGCTTCAAGTTTACTTATAGAAGTTTAATTACTTCCAGAGCTATTAATGACACTCTTTACTTCACTAATTTGAATTACATTGAATCTGATTTTTAGTATATCATTGAATTTATTATAATGACATTAGACCGACTGTTGTGACCTGAATATGATTTTTATGACTTGAATTACTTGATTGACCTCAATGACGTAATTTGTAACACTGAATTGATGGGAAAATTGTCCGAAAAACCCTTCAAGGATTGGGATTAGCGATTGCATTCTAATTTGGGCTTAATTCGTCCTACATTTACTTATGAATATGGAATTATTCCTGCCTGATAAAATTTTGGAAATAAAAAATATATATGTGTAAACTAATCTAAGAAAAAGCTCATTCATCGCGAGTAGCCCTTGTTAATATTATTGTCTTTCCTAAAAACTAATCCTCGATACGTGAAGGGCTTAACTTTTTTTTTAATTATTAGAAACTCAAGAATTTTCAATTCTTGACAAATTTTCTATTGATTGAATTTCTAAATAATTACAAGTATTATTAAATATAATTCAAGAATTCTAGAGAATAGGTTCAGGTATATTTGTGAAACTTGATGTTGAAATCCTCTACCTTATTTTCATGATTAAACTGACTCCTGCAACTCCAATAATTTCAACAGCATTGGCCTCACATTACTTAAAATAATTTTCTTGGCTTCAACGACCTCTGATTTCTATTACTTCACCGACATCAGATGATTTTCGTGACATAAGTGGCTTAAAATTATTTGGGTTAATTCATGTGTAAATTATATCATTCGATTGACCTCATCTACCTCAATGAATTTATATTATTTACATGACTGTAAATTGGCTTCAGTAATGTAAATACTTCCTCAATTAACCTGAATTATTTTACATAATCTGCATGACATTATTGACTTTCATAACTTTTTTCAGAAAAAGAGACTTGCATTATGCAATGATCACAATGATTTCAAACAAATTAAATAATTTAATTTAATTAACTGATTTCAATCTAGTCAGAACAATTTGTTGACGAAATTGACTTGGTTGACTTACACTAGTTCAATTAAATCCAAAGCTAATGTCATTGTTGATTTTATTGACTCAAATTATATCAGATGCGATTTTCCGATCATTATTGACTTCATTAGAATGTCGTTAGAGTAACTGCTATGCCCTGAATGATTTTTATGACTGGCATTGTTTTCTTGGTTTCAAGGAAGTAATTTTTTAATTCGAATTGAGGGGGAAATGTTAAGAAACCCCTTCAAAGATTGGGATCAGCGATTTAATTCTATTTTGGGCTTCATTCGTCCTACATTTACTTATAAGTAACTTTGCCTGTTCAAATTTTATGAAAATTATAAATATATATTTGTAAGCTAATCTAAGGAAAAAGCTCATTCACCGCGAGTAGCCCTTGTTAATTGTATTGTCTTTCCTATAAACTAATCGTGGATACGTGAATGGTTAAACGTTTTTTTAGTTATTCAAAAACTCATAAATTTTCAATTCAAGTAAAATTTTCTATTCATTGAGTTTTTGATAATTGCAGGTATTATTGAATATAACTTAAGAATCCTAAGTATAGCGTCAGTGATATTTGTGAAATTGGTCAATGGAATTTACCTGACATTACTTTATGTAATTTAATTGACCTCAATGACTGCAATTTTTGCGACTTTGTTGACTTGAGATGATTTCCATGACACAATTGGCTTAAAATTATTTGAATTGGTTTAAGTAAATTGTATAATTTATTTGACCTTAACTACCTCAATGGATTTACAACATTTACGGGACTGAATTGCGCTCAGTTATTCAAATACTTCTTCGATTGACTATGATTGTTTTACATAAATTACATAACGCTATTTACTTCCATAAACCTTTTTTCCTAAAAAAACATTCGCGACATGTTATGGTCACAATGATCTCAAACAAATTGAATTAATAAATGGGCTTAAATCATTTCCAGGAAGTCAGAATACTTGGATGACTAAGTTAACTTTATTTGACTTCAAGCTGCCTTACACGAATTCTATAACTTTTAAATATGTTGATGACCTCGTTGACTTCATTGTCTTAAATTACATTATATGTGATTTTTAGGACACCATTGACTTCATTATAATGACGTTAGATTGACTTTAATGACCTTCATGATTTTTTTTACGGGAACTACTTGATTGACCTCAAAAAATTAATTTGCAAAACTGAATTGAGCGGAAATTTTTGAGAAAATCTTTCAACTTATCTTATCAGCGATATTTGTGAAACTTGGTCCTGAAATCCTCTAATTTAATTTCATCACTAAATCGACCTCTGAAACTTCAATGACTCCAATGAGTTCAATGAAATGGACCTCACATGACTTAAGGTAATTTTATTGAATTCAACGAACTCTGATTTTTTATGACTTAATTGACATCAGATAATTTTCAAGAAATAATTGGTTGGAAATGATTTGAATTATTTCAAGTAAATTGTATAATTTAATTGACCTCAACTACATCTATGAATTCACAACATTTACATGACTAAATTGGGCTTAGTAATTTAAATACTTTTTTAATTGGCCTGAATTATTTTACATAAACTACATGCCATTATTGACTTTCATAACATTTTTCTCGTAAAATTACTTGCATTATGTTGTGAACACAATGGTTTGGAAGAAATTGATATCACTGACTTCATTATAATGACGTTAGAATGACTACTGTGACCTGAATATAATTTTTTTGACTTGAATATTACTTGATTGACTTCAATGGCATAATTTGTAAAACTGAATTGATGGGAAAATTGTCAGAAAAACCCTTCAAGGATTGGGATCAGCGATTTCATTCTACTTTGGGCTTAATTCGTCCTAAATTGACTTAAAAATATGTCATTATTCCTGCCTAATAAAATTTTGGAAATCAAAAACATATATGTGTAAACTAATCTAAGAAAAAGCTCATTCATCGCGAGTAGCCCCTGTAAATTGTATTGTCTTTCCTAGAAACTAATCCTCGATACGTGAAGGGTTTAACTTTTTTTTAGTTATTTAAAAATTCAAGAATTTTCAATTTTTGGAAAATTTTCTATTCATTGAATTCCTAAATAATTACATTGCATAATCTGATTGACATTAACTACCTCAATAAATTCACATTATTTACATGACTTAATTGCGATCAGTAATTCAAATACTTCTTTAATTGACCTGAATTATTTTATGGCAATTACATGACATTATTGACTTTCATTGATTTTTTTCATAAAAAGAAGACTTGCATTCTGTTATATCCACAATGATTTTAAACAAATTGAATGATTGAATTGAACTAACTGACTCAATATGTGAAGGGTTTAACTTTTTTTTAATTATTCAAAAACTCAAGAATTTGTAATTCGTGACAAATTTTCTATTCTTTGTATTTTTAAATAGTTATAGGTATTTTCAAATATAATTGTAGAATCATGAAAAATAAGGTCAGCGATATTTGTAAAATTTGGTCTTAAAATCTTCTATTTTATTTTCGTCACTAAATTGACCTTTGGAACTTCTATGACTCCAATGATTTTAATGAAATAGACCTCACATGACTTCAAGTAATAAGGTTGACTTCAGCGACCTCTGATTTCTATGACTTCACTGACATCAGACGATTTCCATAACATAGTTGGCTTAATATGATTTGAGTTATTGTATGTACATTGTATAATTTGATTGACCTCAACTACCTTAATGAATTCATATAATTTGCATCACTAAATTTTCCTCAATAATTCCAATGCTTCATTAATTTACCTGAATATTTTTAATAAACTACATGCCGTTAATGACTTTCATAACTTCTTTTCGTGTTTAACACTTATTGCATTATGCTATGGCCACAATGATTTTAAACAAATTGAATGATTTAATTGATTCCAATGATTTAAATCAAGTCAGAATACTTCGACGACTGAATTGACTTCAAGTTGATTTACACGAGTTCTAATACTTTCAAAGCTAATAATGACATCGTTGACGTAATAGTATTATATTACATCAGATATGATTTTTATTACATCACTATCTTCTTATAATGACATTAGAGGGACTATTATGACCTAAATAATTTTTATGACTTGAATTACTTGATTGACCTTAATGATGAAGTTTTCAAAACTGAATTGGGGGGGGGGGGGAATTGTCCAGAAAACCCTTCAAGGATTGGGATCAGCTATTGAATTTTATTTTGGGCTTAATTCGTCCTACATTTACTTAGGCTAATATAATTTTTTGAAATTATAAATATATATTTGTAAGCTAATTTAAGAAAAAAGCTCATTTGCCGCGAGTAGCCCTTATTAATTATATTGTCTTACCTAAAAACTAATCCTCGATACGTGAAGGGTTTAAATTTTTCTGAATTATTTAAAAACTCAAGAACTTTCAATTCGTGGCAAATTTTCTATTCTTTGAGTTTCTTAATAATTACAGGCATTTTTAACTATAATTTCAGAATTCTAAAAAATAAGATCAGGGATATTCAGGGAACTTCAATGACTTCAATTTAATTCAATGACATTGACCTCACATTACTTCAAGTTACATTTCTGACTTTAACGGTCTCTGATTTCTATGACTTCTTTGACATCATATGATTTCCATGACATAATTGGCTGAAAATGATTTGAATCACTTCAAGTAAATTGTATAATTTAATTGACCTTATCTATCTCAATGGATTCATACCATTTCCATGACTCAATTGCGCTCAGTAATTCAAATACTTCTTTAATTGACCTAAATTATTTAATAGAAATTAGATGACATTATTGACTTTCATAATTCTTCTTCATTAAAATCTTGCACTATTTCATTGCCTCAATGATATGAAAAAACTGCATGGTTTCATTAACTTTAATGATTATTTAATTGACCTCAATGACGTAATTTTTAAAGCTGAATTGGGGGGAAAATGTTCAGAAAACCCTTCAAGGATTGAGATCAGCTGTTAGATACTATTTTGGGCTAAATTCGTCCTACGTTTAATCATAAATATGTTATTATTCTTTGTTAATATAATTAAAATATATATATATATATATATATTTGTAAGCTAATCTGAGAAAAAAGCTCATATACCGCGAGTAGCCCATGTTAATTGTATTGTCTTTCCTAAAAACTAATCCTCGATACGTGAAGGGTTTAATTTTTTCAGATTATTCAAAAACTCAAGAATTTTCAATTCGAGACAAATTTGTTATTCTTTGAATTTCTAAATAATGACACGTATTATTAAACCTCTGGTAATTCAATGACTGCAATCAGTTCAATGATAACTTTCAACTAATTTTATTGCCTTCAGTATCCTTTGATTTCTATGATTTCATTGACATCAGATAATTAGCGTCAGTAAATTGCATAATTTGAATGACCTCAACTACCTAAATAAAATTACATAGTTTACATGACATTATTGACTTTCATAACTTGAAAAGAATATTTGCATTATGTTATCGCCCCAAAGATTGAAAAAACTGCACCATTTCATTGAGTTAATTATTTTAATCAACACTTCCATGACAAAATTGACTTTAGTTGACTTTGAGTTTGCCTAAATGGTTTTTATGACGTGAATTACTTGATTGACCTCATTGACGTAATTTCTAAAACTGAATTGATGGGGAAATTTCCGGATGAGCCTTTAAGGATTGGGATCAACCGTTTAATACTATTTTAGGCTCAATTCGTCCTATATGTACTTACAAATATATAATTATCCTTGGCTAATATAATTTTTGAAAATTATAAATATAGATTTGGAATCTAATATGAAAAAAGAGCTCATTCACCGCGTGCAGCCCTTGTTAATAGTTTTTTAATTCCTAAAAACTAATCCTCGATACGTGATGTGTTTAACTTTTGTTTTTGTATAATTTTTCAAAAACTCAAGAATTTTCAATTCGTATAAAATCTACTTTTCTTCGTATTTCTTAATAATTACAGGTATATTCTTGTCTATAATTTTAAAATTCTGAAAAATAGGGTCAGGGATATTTGTAAAACTTGGTCTTCAATTCCTCTACTTTATTTTAATGACTGATTTGACCTCTAGAACTTCAATGACTTCACTTACTTCAATGATGTTGACCTCACATGGCTTCAAGTGATTTTATTAACTTCAATGATTTCTATGACTTGATTGACATCTGGTGATTTCCATGACATAATTGAATTGAAGTTATTAGGATGATTTTATTTCAATTTAATAGTTTGATTGACCTCGACGACCACAGTGAAGTCACATGATTTGAATGACTAAACTGATTTTAATTTCAAAAGTAAAATTTTAAAACGTGAAATTTATCTAGATCTAAAAATTTCTATGTGAAGTAATTTTAGTTCGACAATATTATCTAATAAGATATTTATTTTAGTATATTTCTATCAAGATGTCTTACTAAATCGCGTAAGTCAAGAATAGAATACACTCTGTTATTAAACAAACGTTAAAGATTAATCGAAGAGTGAAATTTCCTCTTGAAAGTTTTGAAACAGTTAAGAGTTAAATTATTTGTAAAATAGATTTAGTTTTTGTTTCATTATAAGCATTATTATTTATTAATGCAATTTTAGTGCAAAAATTATTTGAAATAGTAAAGTAATTGAAAGAAATGATATCATGGATTGTATTAAAATGATAGACATTTTTTTGAATATATTTCAAAAGGAAATCGTAGATAATAAATTTTTTATATTTAAATGTTAATAAAGCATAGCGAAACAAAAGAAAAGAATTTTCTCATTTCAGAGGCCTTCCTTCCCCTTTATTAAGTTGAATATAAAAATTATCTAACTTTAAAAAAAATATAAGCTTAAATTATTATTTGTTTAAAACTTCTATAAAAATAGAAACAATCAATAAGTCGTTATGTGAAATAAGGACTATCAAGAGCTTTCCAGCAAACTTTCTGCAATTATTGAATCCTTCTAAAATATTCTCAATAACCCATAACTCTTTCTGCCAATACCTAATTTTCTATTCATAAAATTGCTCTATCAAACTTCAAGAATAGATTTCCTGCCAAACTTCTAGCAGCGATCATCTTTTTTTTCTCCTCTCTTAAAATAACCATCAAAGTCGAAGAACCATTCCCTACTCTAATCGATTATAATGGATATAACGTCTCGATAAAGTTCATCTAATATTCCTAATTATTTCTTCCTCGAAAGGAACTTTGGTCAAAGGGGTAAAAAATTGCAACAAAGTTTCCTTCTGCTATCAAACAAAGTGAAGTTAAATATAAAATGCCTGAGTCAGTCTTTACTCATGGGAAAATTACAGCTGCGAAAAATTAAATGCACCACAAATTTTGCAGAAGGGTTGTAGTTTTAGTGACAAGGGGTTGAAGAGGTGGGCAAAGGGTAATATTTCTGGGAGCAAAAAGCTTTATCGCGCTAATAAAGGTACTTAAATATGCAAATGAAACTCATTGTTCATCGAGGCAAAGTTCTAGTGAAGTATTGAAATATAAATTCAATAATTATAGGTACCCCTTCTATTCTTTTTACCCCTTCTCCAAGGACAGCTATAGGTGTTCTATAGACGGTCGCTCCGGAGCTCCGGAGCTCCCGGATTTTTCTTTACATCGACTGTCAAATGAGCTTTCTGTCTTCGAAGGATTCCTTTCTGAAATATATTTTACATTCACTCTTCTGGATTGGAAAAATAATTGAAAAATCGAAAACTGAAAGGACGATTCGAAATTGTGATAGGAATATTTTTCGGAAGGAGTTTAAATATTTGGAAGTCCAATATTGATATGGTGCTTACATTGGAATTGGATGTTGTCAAGTATCAGAAATTGATTTTTTCTAAATAATTTTGTTTTAAGTTGAATTTATACTTATTATTTTTCGCGTATTGAGTGTTTTTATTTGTCATTTTGCTGTTATTGGTGTGATTCGTAGTAATTTCATTGATGTTTGTAGTTCACTTAATGTTAGGTAAACCATTGACTTGATTTTGTTAATTTCATTTTCACTGCAAGACATTTCTGAATTTTTGCATAGAGTAATATATGAATTAATTGGTGTCCTCTTCGCAACTTGTGTTTTCGTAAAATTGTGCACATTGTATCTGTTTCCTGGCTTTCTAAAATAATCTATTGTTTTTGTTAATGATTAGTAATTCAAAATATATGTAAGTGAGAATGATATTTAGTTTTATTTTGCTGCATACAATTTTACTGTGTTTCATTTTCCCGATTCGGCCTTGCGGAAAATTGTGCACTGCTTTTCAGTTTTATGTCTTTGTAAAATTATATAATTATTGACATAGAATAAAGTGAAAATAAGATTTGGAATTATTTTTTCTGTATGAACTGTTCGTTTTTTTTTCTATATATTTGGTTTCCTTTGTTTCCACTTGGGCTTTCGGGATACTGATCTTCAGAGTAATTCTGAAATGATTTTCAGTCTCTTTTTATAGTTTTCTAAAGTTTTAATCTCTTGTTTTTATAGATAATACATTTTTATTTACACCACACTACACGGAAAAAAATACTTTGTCAATGTAAAAAAAAATTGATACTTCAACAAAATAAATTTGTAAAGATTGGACTATTAAAAAAAATGGGTTAAATTAACAAAGTTGGCATTGTTAGGAAAATCTTTGTAACAGTGACAAAGTTATTTGTTTATATAATATAATATATAATTAAGAAATATTTTTAATTTTAATAAATAATGTTTAATGTAACAAATAATCCTGTTTGTCAGAGTAACAAAGAACTTTGTTAGTTATGAATTGGTTTCATGGTAACAATGTGAGTTTTGTTATTTCAGTAAACAGGTTTTGTTACGGAATTAACAAAGTTGGCATTGTTATTTTAACTATGTTTTATTTGTCAATATAATCATGTCATTTGATAAAACAACAATATTTTCAGTAACAAATTATTAGATTGTTAAAATGACAAAGCCTTTTTTTCCGTGTAGTTTTTCCATATCAAAATATGAAATTGTGAATCAATACCTAGGGATTGCTTTAATTTTCTGCACATGATATGCGATGAATGTTTTGAAATATAATTGCACAATTTAATAATCAGGCACAAAAGCTATCATTTTTTTAATGAAGAATTTGTCTCTTAAATGCTTCACAGAACATTGTAAATACACCAACAGTGAACCACTCTGATTTCACTGATGTTTTGTTACTAGTCTTGCACTATATTTCGTTTGAATAGCACGATTAATTAAAAATAATTAAATACCTAATCTTAATTTCAGCAATCTGTTCGCTCAATATCACAAAATTACTCCTTTTGACGCAATACATATGAGGGTTGGAATTATTTATTCTGTGAGAATAATTGCTTTTTAAAAATATGGTTTCCTATTTTTCTACTAAGGCTTTCGATATACTGTTCTTCAGAGAAATGCTAAAATTATTTTCAGTCTCTGTTTTCAGTTTCCTTCAATTATAATTTCTTGCTTTCATAGAAAATATGTTTTCATTTCTACCATATAGGTTTTTTTTTTTTCATTTAGTAATGTGAAATTGTAACCCAATATCTAGGGTTGCTTTTGATTTTCTCAACTTGGATCGGATTTCAGGCATCTTTTTCACTCAATATCAGAAGATTACTGATTTTGACGCAATATGAATAAGGGTTGGAATTATTATGTTTTCTGTGCAAATAATAACTTTTGAATATTTGATTTCCTATTTTCTTCTTAGGCTTCCGATATACTATTCTTCAGAGACATGCTTAAATTTTCAGTCTCTGTTTTAGTTTCCTTGAATTATAATGTCTTGCTTTTATAGAGAATACATTTTTACTTATATCACATTGGTTTTTTCTATTCAAGAATGAGAAATTGTAACTCAATACCTAGGGTTGCTTTGATCTTCTCAACTTGATATATGCGGTACATTTTTTGAAATATAATTGTACAATTTCATATTTCAGCACAAAAACTAACATATTTTGTAATTAATGAATTTGTCTCTCAAATGCTTCTCAAGATATGGTGAACACACCAACAGTGAAGCACCCTGATTTTATTGATATTTTGTTCTTAGTTTTGCACCATGTGTTGTTTAAATAACATAATCGAAAATAAATTCCTAATCTGAATTTCAGGACTCTTTTCACTCAATATCACAAAAGTACTCATTTTGATACAATACATATGAGGGTTGGAATCATTCATTCTGTGCGAATAATTGTTTTTTTAAGAATATTGTTACCCATTTTTCGACATAGGCTTTCGATATACTGTTCTTCAGAGAAATGCTAAAATTATTTTCAGTCTCTGTTTTCAGTTTCCTTGAATTATAATTTCTTGTTTTCATAGAAAATACATTTTTATTTAGACCAGATTGGTTTTTCCCATTTAAGAATGGGAAATTGTAACTCCATAACCTATAGGGTTGCTTTGATTTTCTCAACTTGATATATGCGGTACATTTTTTAAAATATAATTGTACAATTTCATATTTCAGCACAAAAACTAACATATTTTGTAATTAATGAATTTGTCTCTCAAATGCTTCTCAAGATATGGTGAACACACCAACAGTGAAGCACCCTGATTTTATTGATATTTTGTTATTAGTTTTGCACCATGTGTTGTTCAAGTAACATAATCGAAAATAAATTCCTAATCTGAATTTCAGGAATCTTCTCACTCAATATCATAAAATTAATGATTCTAACGCAATATGAATGAGGGATGAAATTATGTTTTCTGTGCGAATAATAGTTCTTCAAATATTTGGTTTCCTTTGTTTTCACTTGGGCTTTCGGGATACTGTTCTCTAGAGAAATTATAAAATTATTTTCTGATTCTTTTGTTAGTTCCCTAAACTTATAATCTTTTATTTTAATAGGATGTACATTTTTTCATACCACATTTTCTTTTCCATATAAAAATAGAAAATTGTACCCATGGGATACATGTTTTTAAATATAATGGCACAATTAAATATTCCGTCAGAAAACTATAATTTTTTAAATACAGAGTTTCTGTACTAAACGACCACCAATATTCTATTGATATTATGTTATAAATTTTGCACTCTATTTTGTTTAAGAAACACGAATAATTGAAAATAAATAAATTCATAATCTGAATTTCAGGCATCTTTGCACTCAATATCACAAAATTACTGATTTTGACGCAATATGAATGAGGGTTGGAATTATGTTTTCTGTGCAAATAATAACTTTTTAAATATTTTGTTTCCCATTTTCCTACTTAGGCTTTCAATATACTGTTCTTCAGAGAGATGCTTAAATTATTTTCAGTCTCTGTTTTAGTTTCCTTGAATTATAATTTCTTGTTTTCATAGAAAAAAAAAAAACATTTTTATTTGTACAACATTGGCCTTTTCCATGTAAGAATGGGAAATTGTAACTCAATAATCCAGGGTTGCTTTGATTTTCTCAACTTTGATATATGCGCTACATGTTTTAAAATATAATTGCACAATTTGATATCTTGGCTCAGAAACTATCTTTTTTTAAATGAAGAATTTGTCTCTTAAATGCTTCACAGAGCATGGTAAATACACCAACAGTTAAGCATCCGGATTTTACTGATATTTTGTTATTAGTGTTGCACCATGTTTTGTTTAAATAACACAATCGAAAATAATTAAATTCTTTATCTGAATTTCCGGCATCTTTTCAATCAATATCATAAAATTACTCATTGCGACGCAATACATGTGAGGGTTGGAATTATGTTTTCTGTGCAAATAACAATTTCTGAATATTTGATTTCCCATTTTTCTACTTAGGCTTTCGATATACTGTTCTTCAGAGAAATTCTAAAATTATTTTCGGTCTCTGTTTTTAGTTTCCTTGAATTATGATTTCTTTTTTTCATAGAAAATACATTTTTATTTATACCTCATTGGTTTTTCCATTTAAGAATGGGAAACTGTCACTCAATACCTATGGTTGCTTTGATTTTCTCAGCTTGATATATGCGGTACATGCTCTAAAATATAATTGCACAATTTAATATTTTGGCACAAAAGCTGTAATTTTTAAATGAAGAATTGGGCTCTTAAATGCTTCACAAACTGTGTTAAATACACCAACAATGAACCATCCTGATTTCACTGATATTTTGTTATTAGACTTGCACTGTATTTTGTTTGAATAGCACGATTAATTGAAAATAATTAAATCCCTAATCCTAATTTCAGGAATCTATTCACTCAATATCATAAAATTACTCATTTTGACGCAATACATATGAGGGTTGGAATCATTTTTTCTGTGCGAATAATTGCTTTTCAAAAATACGGTTTCCTATTTTTCCCATTTTTCGACATATAGGCTTTCGATATAGTGTTCTTCAGAGCAATGCTAAAATTATTTTGAGTCTATGTTTTAGTTGCCTTGAATTATAATTTCTAGTTTTCATACAAAATACATTTTTATTTATACCACATTGGAATTTTTTCCATTTAAGAATGAGAAATTGTAACTCAATACCTAGGGTTGCTTTGATTTTCTGAACTTGATATATGGAGTACTTTTTTTGAAATATAATTCTACAATTTAATATTTCAGCACAAAAACTAACATTTTGTAATTAAAGAATTTGGCTCTCAAACTCTTCTCAAGATATGGTAAACACCACATTAAATAACACATTAAATAACACCATCGAAAATGATTAAATTCCTAATCTGAATTTCAGGAACCTATTCACTCAATATCACGAAATTAATCATTTGTACGCAATATTACTACGCAATAATTACTTGAGCTTTTGGGATACTGTTGTTCTTTAAAGAAATTCTGAAATTATATTCATTCTCTCTTTCTGAATTCTTAAAATCATAATTTTGTTTTTATAAAGAACACATTTTTATTTTACTACATTGGCTTTTTTGATTAAAAAATGGAAAATTGTAACTAATAACTTAGGGATTGCTTTGCTTTTCTGAACTTGAATTGCATAATTCAATATTTCGGCAGAAAAACAATTATTTTTAAATAAATAATTTAATTGTCTCTTAATTAATGCTTCAAAAAATATGGTAAATTCGTTTTCTACTTGGCCCTCTGGGATAATGTTGTTCCTCCAAAAAATTCTGAAATTATTTTCAGCCTCCTATTTTTTCGTACAAATTATAATCTTCTGTTCGATAGAAAATACTATTTATACCACATTGGCTTTTTCTATACATGTTTTTAAATATAGTTGCAAAATTTAATATTTCGGCACTATGCAATCATCATTTTCTCAATGAAAAATTTTCCTGTTAAATTCGTCACAAAATATGGTAAACTCAGCAATAGTAGAACATCTTTCTTTTTTTGAAGAGTTTAAAATTAGTTTTCCACTATATTTTGTTTGAATAGCAAAATTAATTTAAAATAATTGAATCCCTAATCTGAATTTCCGTAAACTATTCACTCTCAATCACAATAGTACTCATTTTCACACCATTTTTGGATGATGTCTGGAATAAGTTTTTCTGTACGAATAAAAGTTTTTTTTTGGTATGTATATTCGCAGTTTCCTTTTTTTCTAATTGGGCTTTTGTGATACTGTTCTTCAAAGAAGTTCTGAAATGATTTGCAGTCCTTTTTCAGTTTTCTAAAATTATAATCACTTGTGTTCATAGAAAATACATTTTAATTTATACCACATTGGCATTTTTTTTTAATCAAGAATTTTTTTGTTAAATTCTCACTCAATATCACAAAAGTACACATTCTGACGCAATATGAATGAGGTTTGGAAGTATTTTTTCTGTGCGAATAATAGTTTTTTAAATATTTGGTTTCCTTTGTTTTCACTTGGGCTTTCGGGATACTGTTCTCTAGAGAAATTCTAAAATTATTTTCTGCTTCTTTTGTTAGTTCCCTCAACTTATAAGCTTTTATTTCAATAGGAAATACATTTTTTTATACCACATTTTCTTTTCCATATGAAAATAGAAAATTGAAACTATGCTTGGGCATTGCTCTGACTTTCTGAACTTGATATGGGATACATGTTTTTAAATACAATTGCACAATTCAGTATTCCGGCACAAAACTATAATTTTTTAAATATACAAAATTTCTGTAGTAAACGACCACCAATATTCTATGGCTATTTTTTTATAAATGTTGCACTCTATTTTGTTTAAGTAAAACGAATAACTAAAAATAAATAAATTCCTAATCTGAATTTCAGAAATGTATTCACTCTCGATCACAAAAGTACTTAGGTTGACTCAATATCATTTAATTCAGAGACAGCTTGGGTCCGAATGGTTCCAGAAAACATGAATCATGCTCTATATGTAACATTTTCATCTCCTGCGATAAAGACAAACGTCATAAGCACCACTATCAATGAATTTTTATATCTCAAGATCACGATCTTGATATCCGATTACTGTTTTCTATCAGCAATCAGTATCGTTTCGGTCACCTTTTTCGCAAGAGTAACGCATTTCTCGTGAATCAGAATTGCGCTTTATACTTCAAGTTGCACAAAAATAAAAATCACTCTCAAATACTTAATTGGAGAATATTAAAGAGTATCTAATATTTGTCATTGATGTGATAAGTGAAATTTTAAGATATAAAATAAATTTTAAATAAATATAAATAAATTTTAAGTATTATATTACGCACAATGTGAATGAATAAGTGCATGTATGTATATTTATCGTATGCTGGTCAATATATTATACACGGTCACGTTTTGCGTAGATACCAATGTAAAGTTCAAGTTATATTAGATAAAGGCAAAAAACAGAAGGTAAACATTATTCATGTTATACCTTTACTTGTGGAAAAAACATTTTATAAAAGTAACTTTTGTATTTAAAAAGTAATAAATATGTATTGTTTCTAACATCAAGCTAAAAAAATGATTTGATTTGAATTTAGTCATGACGTTACAGTGATAGCGCCAAATTGAAAAAGTAAAAATAAGTTTAGAATTGCACAATGCGAGTTGGATGTGTCATTTAGAGTAAAAATAAGGTGTGTCGTAGAAGTGCAGTGTTTGGTAGAGAAATGTATGATACGAAACGATTAACGCATCCCAAATTGTTTATTTCGGGTCCCACCGGAAGTGATGATGCTTGCGCGAATGAACAACAAACTGATTCTTGGTTTACAAGTTTTCTGAGACTATTCTGTAGACGAATGCGTAAAGAATGGCCTGCAAATATTGATAAGAATCTTGTCAAGGAAACTTCTTCTACATTATTTTTATCTGGGGTACGTGTAAAAATGTCAAATATCAAGTACATGTGGAAATCACTAGTTCTTGTTTACAATTTTATCATGTTTCCTTCCTCGCCTTACACAAAAAAATGTTTTTATGATGATTACACGTAACTTTATTGCTATATTTATGATATTTGCGGTATATGCATGATATTGGTGTATTATCTTTTTAAAATGTATGGGTATTATAATATTGTTTTATTTTTAGGCTTGAGTATTTTTTGGTTAATAATTACCATGACGAACTCTAGAATTAGGAAGCACTATAAAATTTATTGGGCTTTCGTCAACATTATTGGTTTATAGAATACAGTAGGAATCATACATTGTCTTATAGGTTTATATAAAAATAGCATTTTATCTATTCTCTAATTTTGTTTTTGAGAAATCCTACTTATTTATAGTTTCTCAGCCCTCTAAAAGTATATATTTTTTTCAAATAAGTATGTGTTTAGAATAAAGTGAAGGTATTACCCAATTTAGTTTCTCTATGTAAAAATGGAAGTAGGGATGACTTTCTGTGCCTAATAAAAAATTAGAACTTTTTCCTTTACAATACTTACACTCAGAAAAATGTTTACTTGAATCAAACAAATTCTTTCTTTGATATAGGGTCAAATAAATATTTGACTGATTAAAACGAATATTTGTCCGATTCAAACAAAACTTGCTTGATTCAAACACACCATTGTTTCATTCAAAGAAATTTTATCAGAATCAAACAAATTATAATTTTAATATAAGGCCAAAAAAATGTTTTTTTGATGCAAAGATTGATGATTCGATTGCTCAGTTCACTAAAATATTGTATATTCTTAGTTTTATTGAAAATTATTTGTGATTTTTGTGTTTATAGTAAAGCTTTCTACATTATTTTCATAGAATAACGATTAATCGTTAAACATTAAATATTGTAGTTCTTTTTCTCATCTCACCTTTCGAAAATTCTACATGGTTTTGATACTTTTACTTTGGTATATGGGTAAACATGTAAAAATGAAAAATATTACCTACCTAGCACAGAATATTTAACAAACATTTACACTTCTACTTGAACTAAAATTAATTCACATGTTGAAATATATATGCGTGATATTTTTGTTTCTATATATCTATAAATAGAAATGTAATTCATTACGAATATTATTGTCACAATGAAATTTCAAAATTAGAAGCACTCAAAGTTTTCTCTTTTGTTTAAATTTTCGTTTATTTTCTATATTCTCTGCTAGTGTTTGACATATTTTCTATAAGGTAAATGTACATTCATTTATAGAAAATTAAAAATAAGATACGATAGAAATATTGGAAATATATAACATTTCATGATTTTTGTTCAATCGTATGTCTTTCTTGTAGAAGAAAATGACTGTATTTCTCTTTCTTTATACAATACATATTTTATCGTTATCGAGATTTCATTTTTTAATCTCTACCGAAAAATACTATCTATTATTGGTAATAAGTTCTAATTTTTGTTTTACAGAAAGGACCTCAAGATCTCAATCCTAATTGGCTGAGCTCCAGTATACCAGATACTGTTAGGGTATAGTTATAAAATATGTTACTTTTTCATGGTTTTTAATTTACATTGATATATTATCTATATAAGCCAGTAAAGTTGTAATCAGAGTTTTGAAAGAAGTAAAAATTGCCATTGATTTCGAAAAACATGTAATTTAAAAGAAAATTTAATACAGAAAAAATAATACTAAAGGTACAGACTTTTTGATTAAAATTCATGAAAATAAATACTACTGATTTTACAGATTTTATTAGTATTCGGAAAGGAAGATCAGCAGTTAGAGATTCTTTCTTCAGTAGCTAGGAAAATAAACTGGCATGTCTCGATTGCAAAAAATTTGGAAACTGCAGTCCAAATTTTTCAAAATCAATTTCACGATTTAGTGATAATTGATCACAGGGGGTTACATGGTCAAGAAACTTGCAGGTTTGAAAAATTCTTATTTTAATTCAACATAATCTAATTTAGCATCTAATTTATATGTTGTTCATGCTTAAGTTATATAATCCTCGCAGATTTTCAAATTATTATTATTCGATTTTACAATTCTCCACACAATTCCAAATTTATTTTTATAAACATCTTTAGATTTAATCAAAGAACTATCGTTTATTCATTTTTCATGCTGCAACTTCTTTTTTCAAATAGAATATAAATTTAGTATTGTAATGTTTATTCAGGGCCCTTAGGAGCACAAATTGTCATCCTAGTTCTGTCATCATAGCACTGGTAAAAAAGTCGTGAGTAAGATTAATTAATTGCAAAGTGTAATTGAATTGCTCGTCCTGCATTGTGTGAATTATATCATATAATTTTGTGTAATTTGAATTAATTTCATAAATTACAATCTTAATTGCAAAGTTTACTTGAATTGCATGTTCTGCATTGTGTGAATTATATCATATGATTGTGTGTAATTTGAATTTATTCCATAAATTACATACAATCTTAATTGCAAAGTGCAATTGAATTGCACGTTCTGCATTGTGTAATTTGAATTTACTTCATAAATTACAATATCAAACATTTGTATACTGAATCTATTTTGCATTATTCGAACTTAAATAAGAAGATTATCCTGGATTAATTGCAGTTTGTGTTAAATTTGAACGAATTTTTCTAGATTTTTCAAGATTGCAGATGAGAAGGAAGGAATTTCTGCTGTACGTTTATTGGACGCTGGATTTACTAGAGTATGTTTGACACTATTTCTAAATTTTTGATTCGTGTATATTCGAAGTTTTTAAAATTAGTCGCAGAAAATAAATCTTGCACAGTATTTTTATGCTGAAATTTTGTTTTGCTAATACAAAATAAATCTTCAATTTATTTCAATATTCCGATGTTGCACATTAAAGTTCGTAATTTTTATTTATCTAATAACAGAAAATAAGACTTTGTTTCAATATTTTGCAATCTTTAAAGTACTTAAGTAAGTTAGCAACTTTACTTATTTAAAAATAATAGAAAAAAGTATTATACGCTATTTTTATTCATAAATAGAAAAGAAGTTTTTATGTCAATCTTGAAATCTTCACTGTATTTATATAAATACACACTATTTTTGTATTCATAAATAGTAAATATGTTTTAATTTCAATTTTGAAATATCAACATATGTAAGTTGGCACTTAAATATTCTTTTTATTTCTAAAAAAAATTATAATTAGAAGTTTCTCAGAAAACCATTGGTGTGAAATTTGTTGCATCTCATTTTGAGCAAAGGAAATTTACATTGTGCATTCATTTGTTCTCGTGGCTTAAAATGTTGCAACTCAAAACAACACCGAATTCGGTGCATTTTTAAGGATCGGCGGTTTACAGTACTATATTTGAATATTTCTATCTTACATATCAAAGTTCAGTAATTATAAACGTTCGCATTCTATTTATTTATTAATGAAAATTATTGCACACTATTTTTATTCATAAATAGAAAATAAGTTTTTATTTCAATCTGCAAAACTCAACAGTATGTTATTTCTCACTTATCAAATTTAATAATAGAAAAGACTTTATTTAAATATTGTAATCTGCACACTATTTCGATGTATTAATAAAAAATAAGTTTTTTTTTCAATCTTGCACATTACTTCTTATAAGCACATTTATTTGAAACACCCACTTCAAAAGTAAGAACTTCAATGCCTCTAAATGATGTACAAAGTGCTTTAATCCAGAAAACTGTGTGAGAATAACATTGGCACATGCGCACTTTGATACACATCAATTTTGTGAATCGACGCAATGGAAACGCATGCGCACTTCAGAAATAAGAAACTTTGCACACGGGCAGAATAACACATTCTTAAAAACATAGATGTGCGCACAGGCAATTGCTATTAAATGTCAGTAAATAATTACAAAAAATTACACCCACTCGCATAGAATTATATAATTAAAAATATTAATACATTAAATATCAGTGATAAAAAATCATTCGCTTTTGTTCAATTTTAGGCCCTTGTGGAGTGCTCCCATGACAAGATATTAGTAAATGAACTTTTAGGAATTTATACAAGTGCCATCAGGCCAAAAGCTCAACTCGCCGCTGCGCATGCGCTCTATTTAGCAGTTGACAGATGCAGGGAT
This sequence comes from Andricus quercusramuli, assembly GCA_932178445.1. NCBI lineage: Eukaryota > Metazoa > Arthropoda > Insecta > Hymenoptera > Cynipidae > Andricus > Andricus quercusramuli. The sequence continues at coordinate 521,270 of CAKNXH010000053.1, read as the reverse complement.
ATGGTTCATGTAACAAATGAGCAACATATCTTACAGGTGATGTTTTTTTCTTATTCTCAAAAAACAATTTTAACCAAAAATATAATAAATGAGAAGTAATATAATGAATCATCAATAAATGCATACATTTTTGCTTGTAGTTTGCAAATAAAGTCAGTGAAAAATTACTGGGATACAAAATGGAGGAGTTGGTTGGAACATGTCTAGCTGAAATTATAACTTGCGAACACTTTGTTTTAATGGATCAACAATTACAAAGGGGTCGTGAATTCGAAGGGAACATGAATTGCATAAGAAAAACCAATGACACTATTACCATCAATTGTAGGATAATACCATTCTGTGCATATGGAAGGTGAATGGCAATTTTTAAAAACCACTACTACACTGTTCATGCATTAGCAAAACTTTGAGCTTGTTTTATATCTCTATCTCCATTTTAAACATTCTTTTCCAAATTTTCTATGTATTTAAAAAAAACTATGTATTCTAAAGATAGACTCTATTCTTTTATATTTATTTATCAATTTATATACTACTTTTCCACCATAAATATTCTTTCTTACTCTTCTAATAACATATTTTTTTATTTTTTGATAGTTATATTAATTTCGTATCAGCTACTACCAAAATGAAATTTTTGTTCCAGAAAACCAACACATTACATTTACGTACACGACACAACATATTTGTTGGAAAATTTAGGATTAGCATCTACACACATGGGATTTCAACAAAATCCTAGAGGAAGTTTACATTCCTTAAGAAGAGGCTCTTTTGATGTCAGATCTCTCGGAAGCGACAGTAAAATTATGTTTATAAGTTAAATTTCAAATTTATTTAAATAATTTTAAATTTTATTGTTTATATATTATCAGTTTCCTTTTTAAAATCACTATCTTTTTCAAAAAAAAATTGTTTTTTTGTGTGCACATTATGTATATTATTGCATATAACACATAATAATTATAATAATTAAAGTGCACTTTACAAACTTGCATGTTTGAATATTTAACAGCACAGAGGCGAGGTAGTTTGGCAAAATTGAATCTAGAAGCACCAATCACAAAAGTCATGATTCTGCTAAACAATGCCATGTCAGAAGCAACGAATCCAGAAGTCGCTATGCAAATAGACAAAGTATGTAAAAATGCTAAGCAAATTAAATTTTTTCTTTCATTAAAAAATGTAAGTTCTAACAATTTTAATAATGTGGGTTTCAAATAAGAATGTTAATTTTTTTCATTGAATTCATTGAAGGCATTTTTCCAAGTTTTTAAAATGCTACAAGCTAAACTTGTAAATACAATATTGAGAATTTTTTTTTTCTTCTTTCCTAGAATTCTTCGAATTTGAAGTTATTAATATATTAAAAGTCATGAAAATTGTTTGATTATTGGATTTTTTGGTTTAAGGCAATTGAGACACTCAGAAGTACCGAATTATATGCACCAGTTATGAAGGAGGATACAAAAATCGTTCATGATCCTGTCACCTCAGACTTGATTGGAGCTTTGATTTCTGTACGAGTGATTATGTTCGTCATCAATTACTATCCTTTCCTAATTTCAATCTTATTTTCTAAGAGTAATTCCATGTATTTTTATTACCTTAAAATCTAATCTTTTCTTTCATATTAAGAAATAAAAATAGCTTCTAATATTTTTATTTTATTTAAAAAAAACTGTTTTTCGAAATGTTTTTTTATTTTAATTTCAAGGCACCTCACTATAAAGATTGTCGAAGATCATCGAATGATTCTACCGGCAGATTATCAACAATAAAGCTTTTTTCACATGGAAACATCAAGACACAAGCAAAAACTTTACGGGCTCCTCACGAAATTGAGGAATTACTTGATACGAGTATGGATTGGGATTTCGATATTTTCAAACTGGAGGTGTTGTCTGGCATGAGGTTTGTGTAAATTTAAGAGAAAAATTTAATTAAATTTATCATAATTAATTTATTATTAATTTATCATTTGATTTTTTACTTTGAAATTAAAAAAAAATTGTATGTTTAATCAGTTCAATGATAAAATTGTTTTATTTTTCCGTATAAAGATCACAACTTAATACACTATTGGAAATATAATAAACCTGCACATAATTAATAATGACATATTTTGCACGTTTTATATTTTTCTTACTACTTGATTTCAGGCCTTTGGTTTTCTTAGGATTAACAATTATGAATCAGTACCAGGTGGCCGCCGAGCTTGGTTGTGACGAAAGGACATTGCAAAATTGGTTAACGGTAATAGAAGCCAATTATAGGTCAGAAAATAGTTATCACAATTCTTCCCATGCAGCTGACGTTTTACAGGCTATAGCAAAATATATGAAATCTGAAAGATTAAAACTCATTTTAAATCCTTTGGATGAAGCAGCAGCTCTTCTGGCTGCTGCTGCTCATGATCTTGACCATCCAGGAAGATCAAGGTAATATTCTCTTAATTTTTTAATAATATTTTTTATTATAATTAATTTTCTGCAGATTAATCAGAACGACTTTTTCAAATAAATCAAAATTTTAAGAAAATACTGGGTTAGATTAAGTTTCTTTTTTTATTGGATGTTTTGATCCTATTTGGATAATGAGCACTTTTTTAAATAAAGTAAAAAAGGTGCCGAAACTTATAGGTAATACTTTTTTTTTGCACAGCCAGTTTCTTTGCAATTCGAATAGTAAATTGGCCATTTTATACAACGATCTTTCGGTTCTGGAATCCCATCATGCATCACTGACATTCAAATTGACATTATCAGATGAAAATGTTAATATTTTCAAGGTGAGGTCGAATATATAATTTTCACTTCTTTGATAGTTTGTTTAATTTGGTTGTGTATTATGCGCTTTCGTTGAACTTTAGAATTTAGAGAGAGAAGATTACAAAATGCTGAGGCAAAATATCATAGATATGATTCTCGCGACTGAAATGACTAAACATTTTGAGCATCTGGCAAAATTCGTCAATGTATGCAGCACTAGAGGAGATATGCAATCTGAGGTACCAAAATCTAAATTAAGAATATTATTTTATACAATTTATATTTATGAATTGCTAAAAATAGTAGATTTGATGAATTTTTAAGGAGAGGCTACAAGTAAATTTGTTGTTGATAAATTCAGAATCTTATAAATTATTGTCAGAGTAGAAAAGCGAAATTCAATCTCGAAAGAACAAAACATATAACTCTTTTATTGCATTTTTTGCTAAAAATAGATCGCAATTTTTTGGGTCCTTATTTTTAAAATAATTTTTTGATCGACTATTATTTCAATGAGCTGCAATTTTCTTGGCGCCTCTCCTTAATTTTCTATTTTATCTTTTTAATCAATAAATACGCAAATCAGGTCCGCTCTGACAAATATATTACTTTACTTTTTAAAAATTTGTATTTCAGTGTTATTCAGACCTAGACATGTCTGTACTTCTATTACCAGAAAATATCACCTTAGTGAAAAGGATGATGATTAAGTGTGCAGATGTGTCAAATCCAACGCGACCATTGAGAAGTTGTGTCGAATGGACAAGAAGAATTGCTGAAGAGTATTTCAATCAGGTAATTCTTACATAACCTTGTGTTTCTACAAATCACAAAATTAAAAAAACTTAATTACCAATTTTAGGAGTACTTATAATTTCTTTATTATAGATTTAGACAAGCTAAAGTATTCAATAATAAACTATAAAATTAAAAGATAAATATAATCAATAAAAAAGGATTTATGTTGAATAATAAAATTAATATCTTCAGCTTTTGACTATGAATAAGATGAATAAACTGTTCAAAAAGTAACAATAATTATTACAGAATATGTATTAAATTAAAAATAAATTCATCTGAAACTTGTTTTAGACTGATGAAGAAAAGGTCCACAAATTGCCAGTAGTAATGCCCATGTTTGACAGACAAACCTGCTCTATTCCTAAATCCCAAATAGGCTTCATAGATTATATAATTACGGACATGATTGAAGCATGGAGTGGTATGTCAATTTAAATTCCAAATAACATAATCAACAATCATTATTTGATTGAAATACGACTAATTTTTTACAGCCTTCATCGATATGCCAGAAATGGTTGGACATATGAGGCAGAATTACGAAAGGTGGAAAGAATATCATGTACGTAATATTAAAATCAACAATTAAAATATATATTAAATTTGGAAAAACAATAAACATTCAGGATTGAAAGCTCAAAGACATTTTTTGTAATCTTCTTTCTCTTCTGAAATTTGATTAATTATTGTTAGATTAGAAACTCAACTTTACGGATAATTTTATTACAATTTATTACTATAGAAAAATAAATAATAAATTTGAATTACAGGAACAAGGCATATCTACTCTACAAGACGTGGAGCTGTTACAACAAACGCCAGAATTAGAGATTTATAAGTTACCTGGTTGTCAATAGGAATTCAAATTTAATTTTCCGTCCGTAAATCTGTGTTTTTAACTTAATTGTATAAACTACAGAAAAGTAACTAGTTTAAAAGCAGTATAAATCAAACTTGCACATGTAAATTTTTTGTTAAATATATATTGTAAACAATACTTATCCATTTTCAACCTTCATTCTAAAAGTAGTAAAAGAGAAAAACATGGCAGAGTAGAGAACACTGATAAATTTTTTCAATACATTATAAAAACGATAAAAATGAACTATAGAAATTCAATAATCCAGTGCGTCATCTGCATTTTACCTAAAAACCAAAGGGGATGTGGAAATCATTATTTATAAACAACTTTTTTCATATGTGTAAGAGTTTTTTATTTGTTTTCAAATCTCTTCTCTTGCCAATCAATGTTATCAATAATCGAAGGTAAATTTCAAATTTGAAGATAAGTTACATATTCACGAAAGGGAATTTTCGCTTTTCTTTATAATGGGGCTTTTTCTGACAACAAAGTGGATTTACAACTTGAATCTTAATCATTTTAAACCATGACAATATTTTCAATCAAATGCACGCACAGGAATTTTATTGTATGTAATGACAATCTTGACGTAATTCAAGTACTAATACCACATTAATTAGCCATCAAAGTACAAAGATATTGAGAAGCGACGTTACTAAGTTACAAATATTTTTAAGTCCTAATGACAGTGCAAATATTCGCTACAAGTTACATATTCACATCGAAGGAGTATAAAGTTATTATAGCCGTTTTATCCAGTACAAGTGAAGAAACATTCTAATCAGAAGAAATTCGAATTTGATGATCTGAATATCGATTCTATGAATCTGATCGGTTTTACCAATTTTACCAATGATGTTATCCGACACTTATGCCTACTTTTTCGATTTTGATGATCTTAATATTGATTCTATCAATCTGATCGTTATTATCAATTTTAACAATGATGTTATCCGACACTTATGCCTACTTTTTTCTTAACACCTAGCATTGTACCTCTAAATAATGCCACACAATAGCACTCGAACTATTAAAAATGTCTGCGCCTTTTTCAATTTCAAATCAGGTATCTGTTCATTGAATATCTTACAAATTGGGAGTTATTACAGTCCTATTCTAATTGTCAGTTAACCTACCAATAATAATTATTGTTTCATTTGAATCAGGGGAGGTTATGAGTGGCAAAAATGGCATACAAAAAACCTTTACGTAGATTAGAAGGGAATCTTGAGCACCTAAGTCTAACATCCCGTAAGCTTAAGACCTACTTCTTTTTTTGGGGGCATTTACCCATTTTCATTTTGTTTTTTACATTCCATCTTAAACTAGATTAATTCTTTCAAGTCTTTATGGTCTTAAAAAAATGAAAATGATTTTGCTTCAAGGAACGGTTAAGCTTTTGTGGTTTTAAGAAGTACTTTAAGGGGCGGTGCTGATAGCATTATCAAGCCTCCGTGTTTTCAATTACAAATATATGTCAATGAGAATGATTATGTCAAAGATTTCTAGCATCTCGTTACAAATACAAATATTACAAATATTACAAATATTACAAATATTTTCAATCTTTTCCTGCTTCTTAAGTATATCGTCTCGAGCTTGCAAGTTTAATTCGCGCGGCGCACGATTTTCAAGTTCCTCGCAATGCAAAGTTTGATATTTGACGTGAAAAAGATATTCTTGGGCAAGGAGTAAGCACAAAACTTTGCGTATCTACGGAGGCGTCTTACGCCCCCGTTTCTCGCGACTATTTAAGCTCACATGTGATATTTTAGTCAGTCGAGCTTTAACCAGGAGATCGTTAACTTCTTCAGATTTATAAATTTGACGTCAACCTTTCCATGTACGTATGAGTGTATTTCCTTTGGATTATACCTGACAACAACTGTAAATACCTTAATACATCTAACTTAGCCTACTTCATTCAAGATATGAATTATCTCCTTTTCATTTCATCTTTTGCTTTCTTTCTTTCTTTCCCCTTTTTGTACTCTTACCCTTTCATTTCAATCATTTGCGATTTTATACTTTGTTCTTAGCACATCCTTTAATCATTACTATTGTACGCTTTAATGATTATTATCGTATCGTTTAATGTAATTATTGTAGGGGTTGGTTTATCATGGTTATTATCATAATTGTAAGTGACGACTCTTCCCTAGCAAATCCTTTATATCCTAACACTTATAGAAGATGAAACGCGATCTAAGGAAATCAGGCACTACTACCACGATTGATTACTGCAGGGATGCTACTATAAGGGATTTCAATCTGCACAATCGATTTTTTTCTTTCCTGTACCTTGATGCTACTCTACATCTAAAGGACTCATACCCTTGAACTACCTTGATGTTCTTTTTTGATACCTTACAGTAATCAAACTCGAGAATCTCTCACAAAGTGATCATCGTATCAAGCATGCTAATTTTCCGAAATCAGATATCATTATTACCCAAAGGTACTTGCAGTTTTCTCATTGTGCGGATTTCAAGCTAACTCGCGTGTTCGCTAAAGTGTAATAAACGACAGTATACTTAAGGTGTGATTAAACGCGATTAAGCATGATTATCATTAAACATGATTTGAGATTTATTTGGAACGAACCTACAGACATTGAGTGCTAAAATTCGAGATCTTATTTAATTAATTCGTTAATCGATGGAAGAACTCTTTTTTTTATCTCGTGACAACCACATTCAAAAGATTAGAGTAACAGTCTGGATTAAAATACATAGCATATTCTAGAAAAAGTTAGCCACTTAGAACCTTTATTCCCTAAAACTTTACCTCCTTAAGATTTTACCGTAGTACATGGATCCTACTGAGGAGCTTCCTTAAATTCTTAAAACTATCATAATCTTTCAGTTGGTCTTCTAACCTTGACTACAATATCCTTATCACTACTAAACCATCGGAAAATACAACTCATCGTTTTTTTCAGATGTCAACAGTACCACTGATGTTTCGTGACTGGTGGGATGATTTTGACAGGCCCAGCAGATTGCTGGACCAGCATTTTGGCAGTGGCCTCAGTCGAGATGATCTTTTCTCGACTTTTTCCAATTTGGCATTGGCAAGGCCACGCCCGGTTTTTGGAAACACATCCTACTATCGACCTTGGAGGAATGTGGTTCGTCAAAATTCTGGAGGTGCAAGCACCATCCAATCTGACAAAGAGAAATTTCAGGTAACGATCTACTAAACTGACCTCCTTGCCTTGAAGATCCTACTGATTTCATTTTGGTTCTTGATCTTTGGAATACAATTTGCCTCTGACCTTCAGAGGCCAATATGTTTCTTCATCTCTGGTCAATTAATTAAATCTTTAAGGAACTATTCATTCTTAACAAATTTTATAATTAAGAATTTAAATAACTGACCAGAGGCTCTTACAGAGCTAGCAAAGTTGTGTGCGTTTGTGCAAAATCAGTAGTGAAGACTAGTATAAACCCTTGCATTGCTCGGTAGATCTTATTGAAAAATGCCCATGATTTTTGTGTGTATTGGGATTTTTTTTTCTCGGACGATTGTCTTTGCCTCTGATGGTCCACTCGAATCTTTCTCAAGATACCGGATGGTTCTGATATCTTGAGAAAGATACGGGCTGACACAATCACCCTCACTTAAGAAATTCTTCACTCAGTTCTTTTGTTCTTCAGTCAAACAATATTTAAATAAATAAAACGATATTTAAACAAATAACAAAAGAATTAAATTAGCTTAGCTTAAAAGACTCTACTTGGAGAGGAATCTACTTTTTAGAAACAGGTCATAGAAATCACAGGCACATGCTAGATCCTCTGGTTTCGCTACTAATTCTCAAATTCACAGCGACTATCCCATAACTTTCTAGGAAAGTCATGGGATAGTCGCCGCTCTTTTTTTAGATGAGGAAAGAAATTGCGCCTAACAAAAGAATCTAGAACTAAAAGGTAATTTAATTAAATGGAGGGATTGAAAATTGGTTCAAAAGAATAAATAAAAAGAAAAAAAAATGCTGCTCTTCTGTGCCCTTATTTATAAATCTTATTACTAAGTTCTCTTTTTTTAACAAGATATTCAAACTGGATAAAACGTCTTTAAAACACGCACTCAGATATTATACAACACTCGCTAAAATATATTAGGTAAAAGATCTAAACACCTATTGTAACTTAGTAACTCGGTGGATCTAACTCGCTTACATGACAACTGTAAAATGCTCTCTTTACGCAGAAAATCGTATAAAATTGTGCTTACGTACACAAAATTATATGTGTAGACAAAACCCTACCAGAAAAACAAATCCTACAAAACTCATACACTGGGTATTCATAAACGTGAGACAATTCACGAAAAAATTCGATAAAAAAAATGTAGGCTAATCTTAAAAATAAAACAGAATTCGAAAGCCTCTGGATTCTGGGTTAATGGGGCTACAAGAAAACGGAAGGAACACCCGAAAGCCCGCGATTTAAGGGGTCACGGACAAACCGCCTGACAGCCTTGGCGATAATAAATTAATTATTCCAGTAATTAACTTTTTCAATTAATTATCGCAATAATTAATTTTTTTTACTTTTCAGTTATCGCATTTTACTTACTTCTCAGTGGCATTAGATCGAAATTATATTTTTTTGAAAAAAATGACTAATGTAAACTCTAGATGCATCTAAGAATCACAGCTCGATCTTCTTTGTTTACCTCCTTTTTTGTAATTACACAGAAAAGGGTTAGTAGATCTACACAATTTTCAGCTCAGTCTTCTCAAGAGGATTGATTGTTAATGATTGGGGCGGGGGGAACCGAAATTGTGGGAGTGCAACGACACCAGCGCACCCCCCGAGGGGCGCGTTGTGAAGTACTACCTCCGGATGTATACGATGTAAAAAAATAAATACTTTATAACCTCAACAATAGAATCATATACAAATTTATAATCAGATTTCTATATACAGAATGTCGCTCGATAAAGAAGCTTCAGGACACTTGGAATTGTTTAAGAGTCAATTAAGAGAGCTTTTTGAAAGGGGATGAACGTCGCTAAGTTTAAAAAAAACTCTCATTTGTAACAGACCATTTTATAGAGTCCAAACAAAAATCAAATCCCACCTACTTGCATGGGAGATAGAAGTATCACACAAGTAGGTGTGCGTCGCCACTACATCTTTCCGGTTTCCTTGTGAACAACGAAAAAAAAATGTAGATTGATGACTTGTTTACATTGAAAAAATCACTTTTAAGTTCATACGTCCTATTCCCTTTCTTTGCAAATTGAAATGAAAATTTAGAAGTTCTTGTTTAGAATTGAGGGTTTCCGAACGGGCGACGAATCGCCCGTTTGTTTTTTTGGTGCTTCTCTATCGGCGGTGACAATGAATCGCTTCTCGATGGTAAAAATTGATTGTTTTATGTTGCGCTTGTTAGATGGATTTTTTTTTTTAACAATAGATGGAAAAAGATAGTACCGTTTAAATCCTGTTTTGTTTTCAGGTGATTTTGGATGTTCAGCAATTCTCACCGGAAGAAATCACGGTGAAGACGCGGGATAATTCTGTTATTGTTGAGGCCAAACACGAGGAGAGACAAGACGAACACGGATTTATCCAAAGACACTTTGTCCGAAGATACGTCCTGCCATCGACTCACGATGTGATGAATGTTACCTCAAGCCTTTCGTCTGACGGTGTTTTAACTATCACCGCGCCCCAAAAGGTACGGCAATACGATTTATAGACCCATCAAAGGTCGATTCGTGAAAAATCACGAATTGACCAAAGAATTTTCCTTGCCTTTTCCCAATCCGTTTGGCCTTGCTTTTTCTATCTTTTTAGAGAGGATGGTGCCGATGATATTTCTCGACCATACTATAGAAAAGGAAATTGCTAATTATCATAGACAACATTTTTTTCACTGATGCACAATTATCAAGGTCTGGCTCATCCTGCGGAATCTCATTTTCTCAACTTTTTTTCATTTCGATCAGAAAATTGATTTCATTTGATAGAAAACTTTTAATTGATCAAAAAAAAAAGTGAAACCCCCCGTACAGTAGATATAATTATTTAAAAATACTAATATATACACATTATCCTTCTTCCTTTCAGTGAAAAAAAAAATTGTTACTGGATTTAGGAACAAATGAAAATCAAGTGACTTCTAACATTCTAGATAAATTTGTTTGAAGAGTCAAAAATAGCATTGAGCGAAATTTTAACAATCGCGTTAAATAATTCTAGATGACATTGTTTAAATCTGATGAAGGGGTAATTGCTCAATTAAAGAAAAACAATTCTAAGAATGCCGTTTTATAAAAAAAAACTTTCCTAACTAAGAAAAATAATAAATAAAATCTATTGTGTTTTGAATAGATATTTTAAATATATTTGTGTATTTTTATGTGATTATCTACTGTGGGTGAAATCAGTGAAACTTTCATTGTTTCAATAAACAACTTGAATATATTTACATCAGAAGTTGATAAATTCTCGCATGAAATCAGCCAGAGAAATTTTAATTGCTCAGTTGAATTTTTATTTTAATATTTTAAATGTTCTACATTAATTTCCGTCCAAACTTAAAAAATATAAAAGGGTATCTAGCTCATTTTTGGAATAAGCCTGAACTCTGAAAAATCATACTGAAGGCCAGACGTTTCCATTCCCTTTTTCCTACGCTTCCTTTCGATTTTTAGTTTGAACTATTCTAACTTAGATATTTAAATCGTTAAAAAAATTAAAATTGTTGTAAATGCTTACCTACTGCCGTTGGAGTTTTTTCCGACTCATTCGAAAAGAGAAGCGCCCGAAACCCTCATTCAGTCAGCGAGTGAGAGCATACGGATAGTTGCAAGCACCAAACCCCGCAGGGTGCTCTATAAAAAAAAAATAACGCTTCTAATATCCAGCTATTACGAAAATTGAAAGATATCGTAAAAAACTGACATCCAAATTCCTTTAGCTGACCATGACTTTAGTTTTTTTAATAGACTTTTTAGGGAGAAAAACATTTACATATGAATCAGAGGAAACATTCTGATTTTTTCTTTTAATATTAGAATGTTGTTTTTCATGGCAATATATTTTTCTCCATTTTTTCAATAACAAAACAATCAAAGTGAAACAAAAAAATTATATAAAATTCTTTTACGTATGAATTTAACTGCTACACTCTGAAAAGTTTCTTTAATTCAAAGAAAATTGGTGTAAATCAAAGAAAATTACATATTTGTTTTCAGTCGGAGAAAATTTTCTTTGATTTTAGAAATTTTATGTCATACCATCTGAAGATTTTCATCTATTGTTAGTAATTTTGATGAAAATTCCAGTATCCGTTCGCTTAGGTGTTGGAAAAAAAACCCTAAAATAATTTTTGTAAATTAAAAAAATTTAGGTATTTAAAATTTTAAATGTTGGCCCTTTTTTTTGAACTTTTGTAACTTTGGCGATTTTAATGACATTAAGATGTATTTTGATTTAAACTATTAATAATGTAAAGTAGTTTCAAAAGAAATATATTTTGAACAAACAAAATTTCAATTTTTTTCGGATTGACCAAATTAAATTTTTAAACTGAATTTTTGAAGAAAAAAATTATTTTTTATTTTCTTTAAATTTGGTTTTACATAGATTACAATGTGATGTAAAAGTCCTGTAAATATAAAAAAGGACGTTCTTAATAAATGCTCTAAGTCAAAAATTATTTGAGGGTTTTTCTTTCAGCACCTAAGAACGGATACTAGAATTTTTTTCACAATTGATAACAATAGATGAAATTCTTCAGATGATTTCACATGGAATTTACATATTAGTACAAAAAAAAAAACCTATTGAAGAAATAATTTTTTCAGGCAAAAAAAATACGAGCTACGTCATTCTTTACGATCAAATAATTTTTTTTTAAGTACTTGAAATCATTTCTATGTTCAAATTAAAAAATGATGTTATTTACTTATGCAAATATCTTTCTGGGAGAATTTTTCTCAAAGTAGCACGATTTCAATAATATTTGGTGATTTTCAATCCTTAGAAATAAACATAATTAATTTTTGTCATTTCTTAATTAAAATAAATTTTGAATTATAATTTTTTATATTTTTAGGATTTGACACCCAATGGGGCGGAAAGGCTGGTTGACATCGTGAAAACTGGTGTTCCCGCAGAAAAACGAGAAGAAAAACCGGAAACAAAACGCGACGAACCAAAGATTACAACCGAACTTACATAACTTTTTGATCAACGAAATGCAGGGTAATTAATTGGGTATATGTTATTTATTAGCTTATTCTATTTATTTTTCATTGTATACAAATAATTGGGACGTATTGTATTATAATATTCAATATTAGATTTTTTCGAATATTAAAATTGGATAATTTTTACAGGTAATACAAAAATGTGTTATTATTTTTTGCCCTTTGATAATATTAATTATAAACAATTACTTTTATCGAGGGTCAATATAATCCGCCCACTGAATATATATTATCAATTTTCATAAAACAATAACTTACATGAAAAAATCATAATTCTGTTGAAAATCATGAAAATAAAACTGCTAAACTTACCGATACAGTAAATCTTGGACTATTACATATTACAATTTTTTTTCAATTTGACATCTGTCAAAATTATCATAATTACATTTGAAGTTGACATTTATCGTAAATTTTAATTGAAAACTCGATAAACTTAGCAGATTAAAAAAATAGATTGTACAATTAGTGAAAATGAAGGTTCAATTTATTAGCTGTATCAGTAATTTTCAGTCAATAATACAATTTATATACAAAATAATATTGAAATATTGCTTTGTAATCAAATACAAGTTTGGCGTAAAGCAGGGTTCGAAGAATTTTTTTTTTTAATGGACGAAGAAAAAATCTGCTTTGATATTATTATAATTATATTAATTGTACAGAATATGGGCATACAGATTTTCTGCAAATCTTTATGACGAATTTTCAGGAAATTTTACAAGAAAAAATATTGTCTCACCATTTTGTAGAATTAGCTAACCTTTTCTCTGTAAGCACTTTTATGAAATACTTTTTTAAAACCAAATTCGAATAAAATATTGAACAATTTACCAAATAAATTTTTCAATAAAATAAAGCAGATATTTTACTTTACTTTACCGAAATATATGTTCATAGCATTAAACCACAGAGATAAAATGGCTAATTTCACTAAATGCGCAGTAGACATTTTTTCCTGTGGATTCTACTGGAGGTTGATACATCTTTTCATCCAAAAAACAGACAAATTTTATAGCACTGACTAATTGATTCAACGAAATTTGTTTCATAATATTGCATAATATAACTCAAAAAATAAGGAGTATAGCCAATTAACCAATGAACTAACAATTTTTATTAGTATTAACCATTCCATTAGTTCTTAAAAATTCACTTTATTTCAACTGAACATTTAAATTAACTATTAAAATGGTTAAAGGTAATAAAAATTAGCTCAACTCTGTATTTTTCTTCAACTGTCAGCCATACATTCTTAATAAGACAAAAATTATTCACCAGAGTATAATATGTATTCAATAATTTAATTCAAAATCCACATCTGCTATTGTAATTAACATATTAAAACTTTGAATACAGTTTCTATTTGGTTTAATACACTCCTGAAATTTCATAAACAGCAGATATGGTTTTTGCATTAATTCCACACCAGTCTACAAGTCATAAGAAATATGCAGTTTCAATGCTAAAGTCTAGAGTACCAACTGTCGAAGATTAAACTTTCAATTTCTACGTCATCAAATAATTTTCTTCAAATTTTGCTATATATTCCAGCAATTGCAGCTAAAATCGTAAAAAAACATGATGAAAACGAAAGAAAAACTGCGCAAAAACTTAACTACGCACATTCTCATGCAAATGAAGGTCGCGACCTTGAAACTTCGACAGTCAGCCTATTAGGAGCTAAAACCGAATATAACGTATGGAATACATACGGTACACTGTCGCACTCCGCACAACAGCCGCAGTGTCTACATTGTATCACGATATTGGTAAACAGCGTCGATGATGACACCACATACGTGGGAGGTTGAAGAAAATCTTGACTTGTTCCTTGTAGATCAGAGCGTCACGGTGGTTTGTTTACGAATACGCCAGCTCCGCGACAGCACCGCCTTTTATAGCCTGCCGCGGCGTAATTTCCAGAACATTCGAAGCAGCGACGCGCTCGCCCTGCCGACCCTTACCCTCCCCGCGCATTGTTTCTTAAAACCGAAATTTGACCCTCTTCAACTGCCATCTGCGTTGCAATATTTTCGCCCCAACTCAGTACGACAACAATCTTCGCGATTTAGCAGTTATTTCACCATTTTTTGAAATCGAGGCTGGGAAAACTGGGAAACGAGAGTTATTGATCGTGGACGGGACTTCTGGCACGTTCCATCCGCCGGATCCCCATACCCTGACCTAACCGGCTTCCCCACCAGGCAGTGTTGTTGATGTGCAGGAAATTAACGACCAGGGACGAACGAGAGAGATAGAGCTAGAAAAAGGTAGGAAGGAGAGGGAACGGAAGAAAACATGATATTACGCAGTTTGTGCAAATGCTGGTTTCCTAGCGAGACGTTTGGGAATTTCCGTGACGAAGGTCACCTTGGGGCTCCTTGTTGGAAGCGCGTATTTGAAGGGCTCGCAGGAAATTGCGTTCGAGAATCTTCTAGATGTAGGGCTTCGAAGGTCACTTTTTTGCTGATGAGAGGGTTTCCTCTAGATATTAGATATTTTCGAGGATATTTTAGATGCTGACGGTTTATTATTGGCACAGACCACCGGTAGTACTATTTCGGTGCATCATGCATCGGACATAATGCAAAGTTTAACGGCCTTTGTAGAAGAACATGAAGGGGGGAGGTAGGCTGAATGTATGAAATGTCTGAATGTGTGAGTGAGCAGATGCATGAAGCTGTGTGTGTGGCACATTGTGTTAACCTTCCTCTTGCTGGCAGACAAAATACGAGGGGCTATAGATAAAAAAAAAACGGTTACATGTATACTCTTCGACGCTTGACTGCAATTGCGCAGCAGAAATTTAATGGGGAACTGTTGCGCCTTTTGGTGAAATATTTGTTGGGTTTGTAAACATGAGAAAGTAGTTCCATGGTGAATTTCATTTGATGAAAAAGATAGAAGGTTTGAAAATGTTTAGAAACTTTCTTGCACGATTGTGTAGCGATATTTGCTATGAATATTTAAAAATCGGCAAAACAGTCATTGTCAGGATCCGAGATTACTCAGGCCAGTTGCAAATTACAAGATCATCGTTATATGAAAAGCATCTCGAGCCTTTTTTTTCTTAATGAAGTTATCTTTTCGATTTTTATTATAATTCCTGACAGTTATAATCTTTTAGTATTAAAGTGCCCACAATTGTGTGTGTGGCAATATAATGTGTAACAATATAATTTAAAAAGTGTGCGTATGTAATGTAAAAATTTACCAGACATGGAAAAATGTATGATTGTCAAATAAAAAAGTATGTGTATATGTAATTTGTTAAATCTACGGAAAATTCAATAAATGTAATAGAATTTTAGCTCTGCCTGCACAAATTATTATGAATTCATATTATGTTTACGTCATGTAATTGTGGATAATATTGTTATGTTAATTATTAATCATCTTATAATTCAGGCTGTACGATTATAAAAGATATAATAAAATGCATCAATGTATACCTTATAGCAATTGCTTTTACTTCTCATGGCACTTATATCAATCAAATTCACCATTTTTTTGAATAATTAATCTTTGCATAATTATATTCTCATGCACATTAAATTAAGAGAATGTGTTAACAGATGGAACATTCTAAAGAATAGACTCTCAGAAATTTCTGGAAAACTCACTGTTAAAGCTTGAGATCTATATTTTTACGGTATCATTTTTGCGTTCCTGTTTTTGAATAGGATATAACTTCATGCTGTTATTTTCAATCTTATTTCAGTCTTATTTCAATACTGAATATTAAATTAAAACATTTATGTATATAAAAAATTTGATTGTATTCGATTGTGCGTATTTACAATAATAAAACTTAAGTAGAAATCAAATAAAAATTTTGTAAATTACTTTCGTAACATTTTAATCCAATTATGATTATTTCATAGATAAACTTTAATTTTGAAAGCTTTTAAAATAATGTCAACCATTTTTGAATAGTTTCCATTGAATTCCGGAAACTTCCACCGGCTGCTGCACCAGAGAATCGATAGATGATTCTGGAAACCTGCACATGCGTCGGGCGTGTTCTATATACAGATACATTGCCCAAATGTAACATATTTACAGAAAAAAATAAAACCATTATATTTTTCTGCTCTCTCCTGGGCATAATTTTTGTCTTTTGTGTGATTTTCATTTATATCTGCAACGAAAAAATTTTTGAATGGACCTGATCATATCTCTTTATTTTGAAACGATTCATTTTAAGCTCAAAATCAGCTTAATTTGAAATTATTATTCATATTCTGTGCTAAAAATTATGTATAAGATTGCGTATATGACTTTCATTATACATGAGGAAGAATAGATATTGAAAAATGGATATTAAAAATTTGAATATTAAATCATAATATATGTAAAATCTAAAATGTTAATGGCAATATACACCTATTCAGATATTTTAGTTCAGTATCTTACACAGGATGCCCGCTAAAATTTAACTAAAAAATTCCCGGCCATATCCCATTTTTTCTCGGTTTACAACCATTTTTACGGTCATTACAAAATTCAAGATCTTGAAACCAAAATTATATCAATATACAGTAATCATAACTGAACTGAAATCAAGTTTCACAATAAATAATGCCCTTTTCTAGATCAGAATATAATTAAAACCAAAATTTTCCCCTTTAATCTCAATAATAATTTTGCAAATAAAAAATGTCCCCCTTCCGATTCAAAAAATAGTTCAAGGTTTAAAATTTCCTCCCTTCGAACCTAATAATAATGCCTCTGTTTCAATGCAGCTAAAAGTTAAAAACCAAAATGTCCTCTTTTTCAAAGTCATAAAAAATTTCCCCTTTTTACCTTAACAAAAATGTTGAATGTACAGAATTTGTCCACCTTATTCAACCCATTTGAAACGTTTAAAACAAATTTCCTTTCCCCATTAAAAAAAAAGCAGAATGTTTCCAACTCCAATTAATAAAAAAAAAAAAAAAAATTTTATATTATTATTTTTATATATTTATATAAATTGTCCTTCCTTCCAGCTCAATAAAAAATTTTATATTATCCTCTCACAATTCAGAAACAAAACAGAAGTTATCAAAATTGAAAAATGTCCCTTGCGACTCCGAGAATAATTAAAACAAAAATGTTCTCCCCTCCAACTAAACAAATATTTTAAAAAACAATTTCGGAAACAATTGTAAGTAAAAAATTCTCCCCTTCGATCTTAAGAACAATTGAACAATGTTGAAAGCATAGAATTAGAACACCTTTGAATCATTTCAAAATGTTTTTAAAAAATACCTTCTTCTCATTCAGAAAAAATGGAAAGAAAAAACTCTTCCCTTCCAACACAATAAAAATTGAATAATTTGCAATAATAAACCTTGAAAATATTATTATTCCACAAAAAGTTTCAAACTACATCATGTCAAATTGCAAGCATTCAAAATCGAAGGATTCTAAACTTCCTTTTATACTGAACAATTTTTAAATTAGGATTTTATTTGTGAAATTAGAACTTTTTTATTATATTATACTATTGAAATTATATCGTTCGAAATGAAAAAATCAGAAATTTGAACGATTCGCAATTATTAAAAGAATTATTCAAATAGTGGGGCTTCAAATTTCAAATGCCAGGTTCAAATTTTGAACTATTGCAAACCAAGAAATTTTAAATCAATTTATATTGAACAATTTTGAGTGATTGCAGTTTTTAAAGGTACAATTCAAAAATTGTTTAATTCTTAACAGATTTCGAATGTGTAATGATCTCACAATACATCAATTTTTATGATTTTTTTCAATATTTTTATCAACTTTATATATTTTAAAAAGATTTTTGAATTGAATATTTTATATTATTAGTCACGCCATAAAAGTATCGTCAATCGTGTATAACTTTACAATTGGCTCGTCGTTTGGTATATTTACACCGTACCTGTGAAAGATAGTTTCTTCATAGATAGTCTAAAAATAATATAGTGAAGCCATTGAATTAACATAAATTCGCTAACTTTGTCTTTTATTCAGGTGGAAATAAACCGAGAAAATACATGTACGTTATTCTTAACACTCCTATTTAGAACTAGGGTGACGAGAAAGCTTCATTGGAAAATCAGGACATTATTCCACTTCTCACCCCCTGCAACTTCCAATTTCCCTGACTTTCCACTGGCTAATTTTTCATTTTCCCAGAGTTATAAATTTTTCATTTAGTTTAAATTTTCAACCAAAGAAATTAATGTTCAACCAAACAGATCATTTTTCAACCTATAAGCTTGATTTTTTACCAGAAAAGATTAATTTTCAACAAACGCATGAATTTTCAATATACTAGGTAAATTTCTAATCGAAGAAACAAATTTTTATCCAAGAAGATTATTTTTCTACCAAAAAAGACCAAAAGAATTGATTTTGAACCATAGAACATGAGTTTTCAACAAAATAGTTACATTTTCAATCAAAAAGATGAACTTTTCAGCAACAAGATTAATATTCTACCAAAAAAGACGCATTTTCAACAAAATGCATGAATTTTCAACCAATTTTCAACCAACTAAAGACGATACCTTTTTCACCAAACACAGAGTTGTTAAACTTTCATCAAAGAAATTCATTTTCAAAAAATAAAAAGAATTTTCAAAAAAATAGCTAAATTTTCCATCCAAGAAATGAATTTTAAACTATAATGATAAATCTTCAATGAGAAACAAATAATTTTGATCCAAATAGTTGAATTTTTGACCAGAAAGATGAATTTTCAACGATAAAGAATAATTTTTCACCAAAAAGGACGATTTTTTCTACTGAAAAAGATAAATTTTTAACCAAAAATGGAATAGTTACATTTTTAGTTGAAAATGAATTTTCAGCCGAATAAAAACAAATTTTCAACAAAATAGTTAAATTTTCAATAAAAAAAAAAGATTTCTGAATTAAAACGATAAACTATCAATAAAAAAAATGGATTCTTAAAAGTAGTCACACTTTTAACTAAGTATGTAATAGATGAAATTTCTACAATTTTCATGCCAAATGATAAATTTTCTACAAAACAGTTGAATTTTCAACCAAAGAAATGAATATTCAAGAAAAAAAAAAATTTTGCAGACAAGAAAAAAATTTGTAACTACATGCACACATTGTTGAATTTACAAGCGAGAAAGACGAATTTTCTACAAAACAGTTGAATTTTCAAGCAAAAAATACGAATTTTCGACCAAAAAGATTGACTTTTTTGTCTATAACAAAATTTTTAATTTTTGAACAAAATAATAAAATGTTATGTTCATTACTTGAATCTATTAATTACATATACAAATAATTTTTTCGAGCTTAGAATTTTTGTTTAAATAACTGAGTACAGTCTGTACAATATGTTAATTTTTTAAAATACTTTTCAGAACATCCAATTTGTTTAGGCAATTCGATGTTCACCTTTCTTCTTAAATATTAGTAAAATTCCACCCGCGCAATAAAAATCGCGAATTTTCATCTTTGGACATGAAAAATCAGGATATAGCACAAAAAGTCAGAAAATCAAGATAGCGATAAAAAAATCAGGACATTTCCCGATTAATTAGGACACCTGGTCACCCTGTTTAAAACTAAATTATTGTTATTTTTAAAATACAAATACTACTTATTTATTCATTTCTAACTCAAGAAATAGTTACAGGTTATGAGGTTATTGCGCAGAACACTAAAATAATTTGTATTCCCAAACATTTAGAAAATATACTCGATTTGTATCTTTACTTCCTATGAAAAAGTAGAAAACGAGCTTCTTGAGTTCAGCTATGTAATACATTCTGGAATTTTCCACACAAACACCTTGTGCATCGATCGAGCTCTTTCTAAAAATACGCTTCCGTCATTATCATTTTTAGTTCATCTCAGTATATCTTCGAATAATATTTGTTATTCATATCAAACAACTGAAACTAATTCACGTATTATTAACATGATCATTTTTGCTATGATTTTTCTCCGTCCTTTTTTAATGTTTAAAAATGTATAAAAATGATATTTTTAGATTATCCGTATGTTTTTTAAAATTGTATTTGTATTATAAATTAAATTATAATTGAATCGTTTGAAATTAAACTATTTTGTTCAAAAATAGTTCTTATTTTTCATCACTCTGATTATCAGAGAAAATTTTACGTTGTTTCTCACAAAAGGATATGACCTTGCGAGGAAGCATAAGAAATATGTGTCCACGCACTCGAGTCCATGAGGTGCACTTCCTGCAATGTTCGTCAGTTCTTTTATTTTTTGATAAAAATTTTTTTAACTTGTACACAAGAACAAAAACTTTAACTGAAGGCAAAATGCAATTTTTATTGTTCGAAATGTGCATATATTTTCTTTTTTATTATATAAAATAAAATAATTCAAAACGCTAAATTGCAAATAGTACACCGATTTGGTCTTGTTCTGACTTGCAACAAAAATAAGACACTGAAGAATGAGAAATACAGCTAGGTTCATGTTCCAGTTTTACATTTGAGGTACCGTAAAATGGGGCTAAGCGGCTTAATTTTGTTCTGTTTTTGTACAATAAAGTGCAAAAAGAAATTTAAATGAGATACTGACACTTCAAATATATAATCTCAATCTGAACCTCTTAGGTACCATAAAGCGCAGTTTTTTTAATCGTCAAAAATAACATTAAAAATAAAAATAAAAAAATTAATATCCTGGAAAAACGACACAAGATACGGAAAAAAATAAATACACAAAAGTTGTTCGCAAAAAAAAAAGATTTATAAATTTGTTCTTAATCATTTTTTTCTAGGACACGCAGTTTTTGATTTAATCATAAAAAATAACATTAGCCATAAACAATTCAAATTATCAGAAAAACGACAGAGGATACAATAAAATGTTAATTAACAAAGATGTTCACCTTAATTATATCTAGGAAATTTCTTGATACCATTTTTTGATAGCACGCGTATTTTTTGTTCTAATCGTAAAAAAATATCATTAAAAATAAGAAACTGAAAGTCTTGGAAAAACAGCAAGAGCTAAAAAAAATGAATAGCGAAAAAAGTTGTTCGTCCAAAAAAGAGCTTTAATTTGTTATTAATTCCTTTTTTCCTAGGTCGCGCAGTTTTTTTAATCGTAAAAAAAAACATTTAAAAAAATTAATTTTTCGGAAAAACGATACAAGATATGGGAAAGAAATGCACAAAAGTTGTTCCCCAAAAAAAGATCTATCTGTTCCCAATCATTTTTTTCTAGGGCACGAAGTTTTTGTTTCAAACATAAAAAATAAAATTAGGGATGAAAAAATTAAATTATCAGAAAAACGACAGAAGATACAATGAAATATTAATCACCGAACTTGTTCACCTAAATTATATCTAGGAAATTTCTGGGAACTATTTTTTGATGGGACGCGTATTTTTTGTTTTAATCGTAAAAATAACATTAAAAATAAACAAATTCAATTTTCGGAAAAAATTATACAAGACAAAACACGTTTTTTAATAACAAAATTGCTCGCCTAAATTAGATAGAACGCGCACTTTTTTTAATTATAAAAACAAGACAATGTAAATGCGTCTGTTTCAATATTAATACATATTATGATTTTGGATAGCTTCGACTAAAACGAAAGTTCTCATTTAAGGCCATGTGACGAGTGGGTCACGTGACCGGATTCCTACCTTACCGACACTTTTTTTATTTGTAATCTTATGTTCACACGAATAGCCACATCGAGTTGAAAATTTGGGATAATAAATAAGAAGCACTAAGAAATGCGACTCTGGTTCTAAATTTTTATAATTATGAAAAAAGTTTTTTTTGAAAATAATTTTTTTTTTTGCTCGTGTCATAATTATTAAAATTTAGGTCCAGAGCCGCATTTCTTAGTGCTTCTTGTTTATTGTCCCAAATTTTCAACTCGATGTGGCTATTCGTGTAAACATAAGTTTACAAATAAAAAAAGTGTCGGTAAGGTGGGAATCCGGTCACGTGAGCCACTCGTCACATGGCCTTAACATAAAATTAAAAAGAAAATTTGTTTAACTTCCAGTGATACCATTTCTTTTAAGAATTTCAAGCTCATTAAAACAGGTCATGATGCAATGTAATAATTAACTAGAAATAATGTCCAGAGGTTTACAGTAAGAAAAAAATGGTTTAAAGTGTTCTGAACAAACTAGTGAAAAAAATACATTTTTCGTGATTCGCAATGATTAGCTAGTTTAATTCCATAGATCTTGTATAAAATATGACAAATATTAAAATGCGCTCAAAATTAGTCAATGATAGCTGCTGTTTCCAATTATTTAAACAATTTTTATGAATTAATTATATAAATAATTTTTATAAACAAATTCAATTTTTGATTATTTCTTTATGAATAGATTTGATATTTTTGGCGAAGTCCACTAGAAATGTTTTGCCAAAAACTCCTCAATGTCATATTTTTAAAATGGTAAAAAATTAGTAATTATATAAACAGTTTCTATAAACAAATGCTCACTTCTTGGAGACTGTCATACTCTCAGCCATTTTTGACAGCGGTTTCGTCTTTTTAGATTCTAGTTCTCTGTAAATACTTATCGAAGGTTCGGAAAATGCGTTTGTGTATGAAAATTGTTGATATAATAGTCAATTTTTTGCAATTTGTAAAATATGACAGGAAGGACTTTTTGGTAAACAAATTTCGAGTTGATTCCATAAAAGTATGAATATAGCCAGATGAATTTGACGGCTATGTAAAATAATTGACAGCAATTTGTATCCGCTCACCGATAATCTTTATCGATCGGTGGATAATAAAATGCAGATAGACAGATTAAAAGAGAAAATTATTAAATATTTTTTTCTGAAAACTAGTATAAAATAAATGAATAATGATACTAGAAGAAATGGAAAATAAGTTAATTTATTGTACATTTTTATTTTATAATACAAATTAGAGCACATCTATTGAATCACGAGTCTTCTTATCTGAATCTTCCATTGTCGTTGCGGACATAGAATGTTTTTTTAGTACCATTGTTCGAGGGCTGAAGAGTACTTTATAGGTAAATGTTCCAAGCAGTGCTCCGAAAACGGGGCCAATCCAATAAACCTGTACAAGATTTTTATCAAATTTTAACTTCTAACATTCAAAAATTAAAATATTAAAAAGACAATGTTTGTATTTAAATATAAAAATAATTCCGTAAGAATAATATTGAAAAGAAAAAATTTTCAATCATTTTTAATTGTTTCATTGATTGTTTAATTAAAATTTTCACCCATTGATCTTTCCAGGCATTCTGCCAAAGAGCTGGTGCGAAGGACCTGGCAGGATTCATGCTACAACCGGTGTATGGGGCCTATCCAAAATTTTTAAAATGAAAATAGGATTATTGAAACAAATATTTCAAACTTTTATGTAAAAAATTCGTAAAATAAAATTTGTATCTTATATTGTTCTGAATGAAATTAATTAATGACCGAATCGTAGACTTCTGTCTAATTAATAGAATAACATACCGCGGCATATGAAAGCGCAACAACAGAAAATCCAAATCTTAATGCAGTGGAATCAGTCGTATGAGCACATCTTGGATCCCAAGTACCACATGCAGCCAATAAAATTATTGCAGTGCAAATTGTTTCAATTAAAATGGCTTGAGTAAGAGAAATTCCTGTATGAATGGCTGTGACACAGAATGGTACTGTTGAATTCGGCATGCCATCATCCAGCAAAATATAAGGTGTAACAATCTAAAAACAATTGATTAATATTAACTAAATATAAGTTATAATAATTATCTATTATATTTTCTAAGATTGCAAATTTTGTTGTTTTATGATTGGAATATTATCAATCACCGAAAACGAATAAGTGCATTAATTATTTATCGATTGAATCATTTCTAATCGTAATTACATAAACACAAGGGAGTGAAATCACTACTGGAGATTAGATAATGTTAGATAATGAGAAATTGATTTTAAACGACGAAATTTCAATAATTTACTTAAAAAGTAATAAAAATACCATTAACATTCCATATCCAATTGTAGCTCCAATGAATTGTGCTATCATGTATAATAATCCTGTCGGTATGGACTTAAGTCCCCATATAACAGCTCCAATTGTAACAGCAGGATTTAAATGAGCTCCACTTACGTGTCCAAGCATCTGCATTTAATTGTAATTTTATGATATTTTATTAGAAAGATTAATCACAGAAAAAAACAGAAGTGAATTATGGTTGCGGATAATTTTCATGTGAGTAAAGTGGAATTTTTCGCATCGATACAAAAAAGAAACATTGTTATTGATATGGTAATCATACCCAATTTGATGGATAAATTTTACAACGGGAAGGTAATTTTTGTTGCAGGCAATAGATTACTCTCAAATCCGGATAAAGATTACACTTTCTTTTTTCTGTGATAGATCTATGTTTGTAATTAATAATAGTTTTAGTATTCTAACCATGGGTTCTTTATTATAAATTTCTTATTTATTCAAATAAATTATAAATTCATGAAGCGAACTAAGTAATTTTGCTAAATTACCATAATAATTAGATTAACGGTCATCCCAAAAGTAATTCCACTTTGCATTGGCGGAGGAGGTGTTGCACCCAAAGTTCCAATACCACCCATACAGCCCAAAAACATTAAAATTGCCGTTCCAAGAATTTCGGCAATGCACATCGTTATCGTACCACGATCTGCTCTCCATATTGAGACTGTAAAAAAAAACTTTTTAAAATTGTTAACAAGAAATACAAATGTTTCTTGCACTGTAGAATTAAATTTTTTTTATTTAAACAAATTTTCTTTGATCTCAATAAGCTTTTTTCTGAACGCTTTTTTAAAATTTTCTTTTTCTCACGCCTTCCTTTTTTAATAAAGAAGTAGAAAGTGTTTGTTAGTTTAAATAATATTTCACTCACCACTCCTCTCACCAGACATGATAATTAAATTATGATTTTCAATTTTGACTATATTAAAAATACAGTTTTGATGCTAAACTAATAAAACCACGTTTACTATTAGGAACTAAATAATGTGAACTGAATCAGTTAGTAAGAAAGCAGCTACTTAAAAGCTATGCACTTGATTTTCATTCAAAAATGCACTATTATCGTGTTTGTGGTATTTGATAAGGGCTATTACTTATATGTTAAATCACAACCATTCTTTGCACCCTTATCTTCATCAGCTAATCGGAATCAGAAAAACATTTTTTTTATTTATTGTCCATGACCATCGTATCAGCAATCAGAACACGTGTAAGATAATAAATTTTTAGAACTTGTGGATAATGATATTAGTCTGAATTATGAGATTTGCCAAAAGCATATTTTTGTTAACCTTCTTTTAAGATTAATAATTTAAACATCCTAAGAATAAAATGTATTCTGTCCCAATTCACATGAGAAATTGATGACAGTGGCAAAAAATTGATAGTCAACATTTTTGTTACAATTAAAAACAAGAAGAAATGGGTTAAACTGGAAAAGAAAAGAGAGTTCAATGCCAGTTCGCTGGGGTCCTGAGAATTTCATAAATCAATATAAAGTATTCGCAGAGAAAATTTTAACACATTTAATCATAATATTATAATCATGCACAAAAAATATAACTGAATAATTTTCTGCTATATTTTTATTTATTTTCTAGTGTAACAATAATACTGATTGCTTCTAGATTTTTAAAATAAAAAGCTATTTAATTGGAATTATAATTTTAAATTCCAATTACTCAACGGAATTATTATTCAATGCAGTTATTTATTCAATGAAAATATGAATCTTATAACTCTACAAATGGTTTTAATTCAATTTTCAAGATTCAGACCTTTTTGGATTACAAAAATGAAAATGTTTAATTCTCACATCTTTTTTTTTCTCTCTCTGCAAACAAATAACTTCGAGAATAAGCTTATGTACACGGCTTATGTACCGTTAACTTTTCGAAAAAAAGAAATTATACAATTTTTGTAGGCACAATATTGGAATTGTTAATGTATTGATTATGAGAAATGTTGTACTAATATTTCATTACCCTTAGAAGTATTTTTTTCATTTTCGGTTTGATTTTTTTTGAGCAGGCTCAATTTATTTATGCAACAACTACTCGACGAAAAAAGATAACCTCTAGGTTAACCAATATAATTATTTGAAATTTGAGGTTTTACCTTTATTTTATAATAATTATTTGAATTTGTATAACTATGGATATGATAGTTTTTTGTGCGACTTGACTCGAAATTTGTAACTCAGCAACTCCACGTTGAATAGATTTTAATTTTTTTTAAATAATTTCCATAACGGTCGACCGTTTAAACTAACAAATTGAGTTGAGTTTTCTAGCCTAAAAGACGAATATTTTAAAACACAGTCGAATTATCAACAAAAAATGAAATTTCTGACCAAATGGTGGAATTTTTAACTAAGAGAGACAAATTCTGAACTCAAAATATATTTGAAGACTTTTCAAATAAGAAGAATTAACTTTTAACCGAAGATCAATTTTCAATAGAATAGTTGAATTGTCAAAAAAAGATGACTTTTCTACCAAAGAATGAATTTTCAATCCAAAATAACAAATTTTCTATAAAAAGAAGACCAATGTTTAACAAAGCAAATAGTAAAATTGAAGAAAATATATGTATCCTGAACTTCCCGTGCAGAAATTGCCCGATTTCGTACGTAATACCGATCTGGCCCCGGTCGGGATTCCCGATCTGGCCCGGATCGGTAGAACTCTGTGGCCCATACTTGGGCCTGACCGGGCCAGACCGATTTCCTACTGAAACGCTATCTTCATGCGCGCACAGAATTAGTGATGGGTATTGTTTTTTGATGGTGCAGTGAATTTCGAATATTATTCGCTTGTAATATTCTGTTTATTATTATTGAAAATACCAAGGCGAGTACGCCCCTCGTTCATAGGCATCGAGCACTAGCCAGTGTACCTCGAAACCTGCGTGAGGAAAATGAAAGTAATTACGCTCTGCAGCTCATTGGAACATAACGTCAAATAAATTAACCTTCAATTAATTTGTCTATTCTCAAAAAATGTAAATAAAATGATTATAGATGGTAATTTACGTGTTCCGGAACCTCATATTGATAAATCCGTTCAATTTGTGAATTTGGACGAGCCACAAAATTTTAAGTATGTGTTCGAAGGTCGAGAAGTGTGGTTATAAACAATGTGGACCATGTGAAATGGAAAATTTAGCAACAGTATTTATTCTCCTGCCCTGTTTTGTGGATTACGTTTGGGTCAAGGAGTAAGAGCAAGGTAATTTACTGGATACTTTTCACGCTGTTTTTTCGTTTCGTTGACATGTAACGGTTCTGAGAGCACGTGGGGCGCTCGTCAAATTTCAAAATTTTAGAACTTTCTTCAACTTTCATCCCATAAATTCCCATAAATTCTCGGGACCAGTTTAATTATTATTAATCTAAATTATTTTAGCATTTGTGGATTGTTTTTGTAAATACCGCATATTTAATTTAATATGAAACACTTTAGATTCCTATGATTTAAAATCAAAATATATTGTATTATCAACAAAATAGTTAAATTTTCAACCCAAAAAGATGAATTTTTAACAAAAACAAATTAATTTTCAACTAAGACAAATTATTTTTAACCAAACTGTTGCATTAACAATCAAATAGTCGAACTGTCAAGGAAAAATAGCGAATTTTAAAGAAATTAGTTTAACTTTTAACGAAATAGTTCAGTTTTCAAGCGAAAAGGCTTATTTTCTGAAGACAGTTGAATTTTAAATCCGAAAAGTTGAATCTTCAAACAAATAGAAGAACCGTGAATCAAGAAAGATGAATTTTAAACCAGATGGTTCAATTTGCAACTGGAGAAAGATATTTTTTGACCAAACATAAAATACTTAAATTTTCAGGAAAAAAATTAACTTTTAACAAAAAACAAAAAAAAAATTTCAACAAAAAAGTTCATCTTTCAACCAAAGATGTGAAAAAAAGTAAATATTAATTACAGTATTTCAACTTTCAACTAATTAGTTTAATTTGCAATCAAAAAATATGCATTTTTAACTAAATTATATAATTATAACAAAAGAGATGATTTAGAAAAAATGTCATTATCTACCACATAGTTTCATTTTTACGAACAAGTTTAAATTTAAACTTCAATTTTGAACCAAGCAATTTCATGTTCAGTCAAAAAAGGTGTTCATTTTTTATGAAAAACAGTTCAATTCAACCTAAAAAGACAAAGTTTTCAGAAACTTGATGAATTTTCAGCCAGGGACATTAATCTGCTACAAAAAAGGCGACTTGTGAACTCATTAACTCAATTTTCAACCATAAATGAAGTAGTTTCATTTTCAATTGAAAAAAACATTTGTCAACCAACAAAAATTGATTTTTGAACAAAGTAGTTCAATTTTTGAATAAAAGACGATTCGGCAACCAACAAATAAAATGTTTAATAAACTAGTTTAACTTTAAACGTTAAGAAACTAGATGAAATAATTTTTAGGAAAACAACGAATTTTCAACCAGTTAAATTCAACAAAAAAAGACAAATTTTTAGCAACAACAAAAATATTTATTTTCAACAAAATTGTTGAATTTTGAAGTCGAAAGGATGAATTTTCCTCAAAATACATGAATTTTACAACAAATAGTTGAATTTTCGAATTATAAAGGACTTTATAATAAAAAATGGAAAATTTAAATTTTCAGATAAAAGTCACCTTTCTTGGTAAAAAATTTATCTGTTTTGTTGAACATTCGTTTTTTATATCTCAGGTTATTTAACATTTTTTTCATAAAAAGCAAACATTCTCCTGGCAACTTATACCATCTACAATAACCTTACGTTTTTAAAGTATAATTAAACATTTTTTTCTGAAACCTGTTCTTGACGTGCCGGTACTACTTTAATTTCAACTTAAAATACTGATGCCATTATGCGTATTTCCAGCTGTTATTTGTACTAAATTTTAAATCACGGAGAAGAAGGCTCTAAGCAACATTGAAACCATTATTGGAAATTCCAAGGATTGGGGTGGCCGTCGAAAGGACAGGACCATGCACTAGTTTCGAGTTTACTTAAATTAAATGTGTGTAATTTCGGTTTTGATTAAATAATAGTTTATAATTTATAATTTGCTCTTCATTCGTGAAATTCATAAAATGGATTATAATGAGACTGATCGGGTACCGATCGGGCACCGACCGGGTTTCCCGATCGGGAGTCCCGACCTGGCCCCGGTCTGGGCGTGTGTTTCATCCGCTATCTGGCCCCGATCGGGATTCCCGATCTGACCTGGTCTGGCCCCGATCGGGGCCAGATCGAAATTTCTGCACGGGTTATAATATAATTGTAGACTTTTTAAATAAAAGGAATTAACTTTCATCCAAAAAGATGAATTTTCAACAAAATGATGAAAATTTTCAAAAATAGTAGAAGCTTTAACCAAAAAGATTAATTTTGAACCCAAAATATAATAGCAGACTTTTCAACGAAAAAGGATTCCCTTTAAACTGAAAAATACAACTTTTCTAGCAAAAGATGAATTTAAATCTAAGAGGACCAATTTTTTTCCAAAAAAATGAATGTTCAAGAAAGCTTTTGAATTTTTGACTAAAAGAGATGAATTCTGCATGAAAAATATAATAGTAGACTTTTCAATTAAAAAGAAACAACAGTCATGTTTGAATTTAAGTGAAAGACAAGAAAAGAGGAATAGGAAAAAGAGTGTGTTCAGGAAAAATTCGAGTTTTTGTGACCCATGATCTAAATTATAGGTTTTGTATTTAAACGGAGATGGTTGGTAACACTGAGCACAATTCCGAACACATTTTTTTCGAAGGTTGAGACAATATTTATTACAAAAGTGAAAACAAATCGGAAAAATTTCCGGTTTTCTAAAAATTGTCTGGCCTCTGCCCAGTTTTCTCGGCCAGTGCGGGCCACTCTGTTTTTAGGTATGAAAATCATAAGAAAATGTGAATCCAGATAAGATGACTTTTTTAAAAATCGAACATTAAAACTTGAATTATTTTTCATCTAGATTATTAATCTATTTAAAACCATTTTCACAGTACACCCTACCCTATAATAGATACCTCGAATTAAAAATTCCTGTTTAATTTACTAAAATTACTCAGATATCTTTGAGGCTCACAAGGTTCTAGACTTATGCCCACGTAAGAACGCGGTAAAATAAAAAAATCGATCAGAAGAACAATTTGTTTAATCTCCTACCTCTAATTTCACTTACCTCTTTTCAAACCATTCACTACCTAATCTATTTCCGAGTAATTTTGCTACGACCCTTATATAACCAATTTCAGTAAACGACTAGTCATCTAATATACTCCAAAGAAAAAGTTTCTCATCCATTGCGCAAGCGTTGCAAAAATGTTGAACCATGATCTAGTCACATTGCATTCAGTCGTGAATTCATCATTTCCTAAAGTGAATTTCACAATGTCCCTACAAAAGGAAATCCTCACAAATTCCGAATACATGTCAGATTACACTTATGTAGTAAAAGTTGCTCGTACTCTACTCACCCCTCTTGGAATTTGGCCGCGATATGGCAACGAAACACCATTTTCAAAATTTATTGTAAAGTTGCATTTTCTCACAGTTTTCGGATTCATGTTATTTTTACTGATACCGCATTTGTACTACACTTTCTTTGACGCTGAAGATTTGAGGAAACTGATGAAGATCATCGCAGCTCAGGTATTCAGCGGCCTCGGTGTCATTAAATTCTGGACAATGATTATCAATAAAAAAGAAATTGGAAGTTGTCTGGAGGATATAGAAAAGAATTTTAAAACTGTACAGACAAGGGAGGATCGAGAAATAATGTTGAAGAATGCAAAAATTGGAAGAATGTTTACAACAGCTTATTTGGGCCTATCTTATGGTGGAGCCCTTCCGTATCATATAATCATGCCCCTAGTGGCAGAAAGAATTGTAAAAGCAGATAATTCAACGATGATTCCTTTGCCATATTTGACTGATTATGTTTTTTTTGAGGCTGATGAATCCCCTTTGCATGAATTCATTTTTGTGCTGCAAATTTTTATCAGTAGTCTTATCTTGTCGACAAATTGTGGTGTTTACAGTATGCTGGCGGGAATTATTATGCATGCTGTTTGCCTTTTTGAAATTGTGTGCAAAAGGTTACAGAATGTTAGAACTGATGAAAATATTGAGAAGCTGGTCGCTGAATTGGGAGGAATTATTCGAATGCATAATCGTGCTATCGAGTGAGTCAATTATAAAAAAGGTTTGCTATCTAATATTAAAATATGTGCAATAGTAAAATAGTTTTAAAAAATCATTATTTTAAAGAATTTATACTTGGAAAAATCAAAGTTATAAGAATACATTAAGAATTTCAAATACAATTAAATAATTTACACATGAAAAATATGAAAATTAGCTCAATTTTATGGCAATATTCCGAATCTGTCAGATTCTTTCGAAATGTTATCAAATCTGTCAGACTTTACGAAAATCTTTTGAAATGAAAACCGTTTGAAATATTATTAAATATCTGGAAAGATTCTGTATATTTGATTAAAATGTATTTATAAATATAATTACATTGCTTAACAGCTGTAAAAATATTCTCTTTCGAAATCTTCTAAAATATTTAAGAATCTTTCAAAGGCCTGGAAAAATTTTCAGTATCTTTTGATGTTTGTTAAAATACTATAAAATCCTTGGATCTTCGATAGTGTTGTGAATTTTGTCATATTCTCGGAAATGTTCTAAAATTATTCAAAATCTTACACAATTTGGTAATTTTTTTAATTTTTTGAAATGTAATATATTGTTGAATTTTTGAAAATCGACACGAAACATGTATTAAAAATTAAAAATTTGTACGGTTTTAAGTTAAAAGACCTGAAATTGTTAAGATTTGTAAAAATCCTCAAATAATATATTGTAGAATCTTTTGACATTTTTTGAAATCTCATAGAATTCCAAAATATCCCTAAAATATGGTCAAGTTCAAAATTACTTAATCTTTAAATTGATTTATAAAATTAAGAAAGGCTCATTGATTATTACAACAAATTTCAGAAGAAAAATCTAGACGTAGATAATAAACAAATGCTTAACGTCATAATTGTTTAATTAAATGTACTTATTTGCACATTTGTATTTTTCCTCGCGTTTTAGGCAAAAGTCGTCATTTTCATTCAATTTTTATTTACAAGAGCTAATACTACTCGTTGAAAGGTTATTTACAATTTTATTCCTTACGTTTTTATTGAATATTACTTAACAAATTGTTTGATTCAAAAAATGAATAACTTCAAATAATTAAACGTATTATTTTTTAATATAATAAGTTCCATGAAAACGTG
This sequence comes from Andricus quercusramuli, assembly GCA_932178445.1. Taxonomy (NCBI): domain Eukaryota; kingdom Metazoa; phylum Arthropoda; class Insecta; order Hymenoptera; family Cynipidae; genus Andricus; species Andricus quercusramuli. Next base: position 488,267 of record CAKNXH010000053.1, on the reverse strand, counting down.
AAATAATTTCAAAAAGCGAGATGCATTATTTGAAAAGTGTTAATTTTCAATGATTTAATTTCATGATCCAAATTTAAGAATGCTTCAATTTTAAACAAAGTTTGGAATTTTTTAATTTTTAACGGTTTAATATACTTGGATTCATTTATTTTAAAGCTTCCAAGTAGAAACCATATAAACTGGAACCTGGATTTGCGCAAGGTTTCGGGCATGGCCGGCAGTGGTCTTTGACACAAATCCAGGGACTCTGAACGTGAACAGGCAGGGACGCATGACGCAACCTGCTGCAACTAACGCGCTGAGAGTGCGGCCCGCATGCTCTTTGTCACGTTTGACTGAGTAACGCATTTGTCTCGATCCCGCGACTCCCCTTAATACCAAGTTTCCGAAGACAGCAATTCTAGGAACGCACAAATTCAGTTTACGGAAATCCAGGTTCCAGTGTACACTATTTTTCAACGTTTTTTGAATGATAAATCTTCGAATGTTTACAATTTTTTAAATTCTTCAATTTGGACAGGTGAAAATGATAGTGAATGTTTTTTTTTTGTACAGAAATCTCATTTTTTAATAATGAAATCAATCCAGTCACTTTGAATGTCATTTAATCATACGTGATCCTTAAAAACCCTTAAAAACCTTAAGAATTCTTGGAACCTATTCAAAATGTTTGAAAACCTTTCCAGATTGTTGAAATCCCTCAACTGTCGCAAATAAATTCTTTGAAATCTATTAAAATATCATAAAATCCGTTGAAATCCCGAGGAATTACATGAAATCTGATGATATTCCTTAAAATCTTTTGAAATATCTAATGTCCTATGAAATCCTTGGAGATCTTGGGAAATGTATTAAAATACCTTATTGAGAGCCTTTGAAATCCCTAAGAATTACTAAAATCCTCAAAAATTTTATAAAATTCCTTTGAAATATTTGTAAATCTTGGAAATCCACTGAAAGTTCTTGGAGTCATTTACAATATCCTTGAATCTTATAAATCCTATTAAATCCTTTCAAATCTTTTAAAATGTTGAGGAAATTCTTTAAAACCGCATATTATAGCAACAAAATTATTTGAAATATTTAAAATTGTATGAAGTCTCTTGAAATCATTAAGGATACTATAAAACCTTTCAAATCATATGAAATCTTAAAAAAGCATTATGAAGTTTAGGAATTTTGTTGAAATCCTTTGAAATAATCAGTCTATTTCCCTAAACTGATGAAATTTAAAGGAAAGAAACTAGACTTTTTTCAGACATGAAAAAAATCCTTAGTTCGAGAAAAGTCTGATAACATTGTTTGATGAATTAATGAATTAAAAATGACTTAATTTTAAATACTTCAAATTTAGAAGAGTTCTAATTTTTTTAATTATTTTATTTTTTAATTCAGTATTCAATATTGAAAAAGAACATTTTTTCAAGTATGAAAGTTTTGAATTTTAAATCTGTATGACTTGGAAAAATGTTTGGTAATTGGGAAATGACCAGAAACTTGTTTTTGTTTTCAGAGGCTACTCTAAAACCTTTATATTGAGAATTTGATTGCTAATAAGATACTTATCATGACTGCTAGTATAAAATTGGTGAGCAATTGTTCAATTTAATTAGTCATAGCTCTCTATGCGTATAAAATTTTAAGACGCTGCGCCACTCCCTGCAGATCACTTCTCTGTATCCGCACTTGAAATATGCAAATAAATGCATAACAATAATTATGAATCCAAACATTTTCGTATAGTTTACGCTTCAGTTTCTCTTCTAAACTTTGTTGCAATAATCAAAGGGCCCTTTTTGTGAATTTTATTATTAGAGTTAAATATTAAGTAATGTTAAACTTGACTGTTCACCTAAAATATCCTTGAGAGATTTTAAAATTTCGATTTTCAATCTCTCTCTGGTTGGATGGAATTTATTAAATTTTTTACTCTTGTATTTCAGATATGCTGAGAGGATAGAACGTTCATTGAATGTGGTATTTCTTTGCGAAGTTCTTGGATGTACAGTTATTATATGCTTTCTTGAGTACGGAATTCTGCAGGTAGTTTCAAATTCTAAATAAGTACAATGAGGTTAAAACGAATGTTAAGATGGGAGCATTGTTATTGAAAAACGGTTTTTACAGGATTTGGAGGAACATGAAGTTCTAGGAATGGTGACTTATGTAATTTTGATGAACTCCATATTCGTGAACGTTTTTATTATTTGTTATATTGGCGAAAAACTGAAAGAACAGGTAACTAAGAAACATTTTTAAAAATCCAAGAGCTCTTTTATATCCTTCTTTACATTCTCTATATTTTGCAATAACAATAATCTAGTCTAGTCTAGTCGGAATATCAACATATTCCATACAATGGTATAACCTTCCGAAACACATAGTCATGGACTTAACATTTTTGATGATGAGGTGCGAACATCCGTCCTGCTTAACAGCAGCAAAAATGTCCGATCTTTCGCTTGAAGCTTTCACTGGCGTGAGTAATTTTTTTGGTAATATATGAATAACATTCTTTTTTAAATTATATTTTTTCAATATATGGATTTTTTATAATTTTAGGTGTGCAAAACATCAGCAGCTTATTTAAATTTTCTACGAGCACTTGAGATTTAGTAATTCCGTTAAACAGTGTATTACTAAACCAGCCAAAAACGTTTCGCGAAATTCTGATACTATTGAAATTGTAAATTTAAACTCAAATGATTGTCGATTCAGTTTCTAAATTTTGAACTGGTCAATAATGTTGTTCTAAAAATCTGTCAATTATACAATTTATCACAAAATGTATTATAATACAATATAGAGGGAAGGAAAACAAACCATAATTTTAGCAACTAGTGTTCTAAAATTATCGTCTTAAAGATAGAAAATAAGAATTTCTTAAATTAGTACGTAATTTTAATATATTGCGTAATTGAGGTAGGTGGAAATGAATAAAAATTTGGTTAGTAAATTAACGAATTAATAAAAATATCGCTGGGGGTTTGTATTGACCCTCAATCTTAAATTTCATTGAGAATGTTGATGTTCGTGGTTGGCTTTAGGGTCAAGCAAATTGAAAACAATCAAATTGTATCAAACATTTCGGCACACAATAGTGTCCTTTATCAGTAATTTTGATTAAGTCAGCAAAAAATAAAGAAATAAAAAATATCTTAATTGATATTAATTTATAAACTACCATATGGTAATTCACGAAATTAATTGGTTCCGTTAGTATGACTGGAAAATATTTTTCAAATTTGATCAGGGCATTTCCCTCTATCAAAATTAATCATGAAAATTTTAATATGTTTTCAATTTAAGCATTGGATGATTCAGCGCCTAAAATATGAGCATCTGCTCTGCAGATGTGTAAGTCTGGTGTTCATTATAATGGTGAAAAAAACAATATTTTAAGACTTAATTTTCTAAGTATCTGACTAAAAATTAAAATGGATTAAAAATAGAAATAAAAAAATTTGTTAATTATTTACAAAAGGGCCTAAAAATACGACATAGTAACGTAAAAGACTCCAAGTGATATATTCAAATTTCCCTGCCTTTTCCCTGATTTTTACATGACAAATTTTTCTTTTTTCATGACCATTAATATTTAAAGACCCAAATTCTAACCTTGTAACATTTTTAATATAATATCTTTTATAAATGAATTAAAAAATTTTAAATTTAAATTTAATATTGTTAGGGCTGCCATATCCTAATTAACTTAAAAAAGTGACTTATTTCAACCGAAAAAGTGAACAGAAGTGACTAATTTCTGACTCGAAAAGTGACTAAAAATGACATGCCATTTTTGAAAATGAGAATTATTCGATGAAATTCATAAAGTTCAAGTGAATTGAAAGCAATCAAAAAATATGCAAAAATTCATTCAATTCAGTAAGTTTGAAATTAGCTAATGAAAATTCAAGGGAATTCAAAAGAATTTGATGAAATGTCTAATATTTCAAGGTGAGTCTAAAAGACTTCCAGATGAATGAAATCAGAAAATTTTAAGAATCCATTGAATTGAGTAAGTCAATTTAGAAGAATTCAAGTGGATTAAAAAAAAATCAAGAAAATTGCAAAGAATTCTTAAAAGATACTTGTTCAATTCTGGACAAATTAATAAGATTTCAGGGTGAATTATAAATAAATTCAAATAAATTGCAAATAATATTTTTAAATCTTTTCAAATCTTTGAAACCAGACGAAATTCCTCAATTTTTGCGAATAAATTCTTTGAAATAGTGGGAAATTTATTGAAACAATGAGATCTTTCAAAATTCCATGAAATAAATGAAATCGACGGAAATCTTTTAAAATCCCTTGAAAACTTTTAAAATATCCTAAGCTCTTATAGGTCCTGTCGAGTAATTTCATATCTTCCAACATTTTATGAAATTTTTAACAACCGCACACAAATTTAATTCAAATCCCTTAAAATCATTCAAATCCTTTGAAATATTTGGAAATCCCTTGATCTTTTTTAAATCTCTTGAAAATTCCATGAAATTTTGAAAAACACTCTAAAATCTTTTAAATTCTTTCAAATTCCTTCAAATGATTCAAGAAAGCTGGAAACTATTTGGAAATTTTAAAAATATACTAACATTTTTTAAACTCTTGAAAAATGGTCAGTTCGAGTAAATATACACGCTTTCATTGAACTTTTGATTAATTAAAAAAATGTATTTCTTCATAGTTTACAATATTTAAAAGAACTTAATCCATAATTCTTCAAATTTTAAAAGTTTGATTTACATATTTCAATTTCAGGTTTCACCACAGTACATTTTTGCATGTAAATGGAGTAAAAATT
>CAKNXH010000053.1:425524-463460 GCA_932178445.1 Andricus quercusramuli | reverse complement strand
CGTACACAGGCCACCTCACACAGTGAAAGTATTTACGTGGCATGCCTGAGATAAGAAATAACCTTGAAGCTGTTTTATTATTATCATCATTATTATTATGACGTCACCAGGACCTTCGAGAATGTTCGAGAACGGTCTCAATGCCAACATCACATGGACACACGCACACAGGCTACCTCACACAGACACACTAATACTACCTCACACGGACACACGCACACAGGCCACCTCACACAGACACGCACTAATACTAATCGGGCCAGAACGCAGCCTACTTATCTACTCCTGTCTCGAAACATAAATTTATCAATTCGCACAACCTGTGAGGTATGTACTCGCCACCGTATTTAAGCATTTCAGCGATAATAATGTCGATACCAGCAGCCTTACCGTTTTTCAAGTTCTTAATTATATCTCTTACCTCAGTGACACAGACTTTTTCAATTGGGTTTTCTAATGCATTATTTTAAATGTCGCAGTTTTGTTGTCCTATATCTTCACCTCCTAATAGTTCTTTAAAAGAGTCTTTTAGAGCGTCTACTTTCCCGTCTATATCATATAGCATTTCACTTTTGCTGCTTCTCATACTGATAAACTCTGTACTTTTACTTTCCTTCAACTGTTTATATAATAGTTTCATAATTCCTTCAAAGCAGTTTTGTATTTTTTCACTTTTTCTGTTCTGGTTTTCTCTTTGCTCTCTTTGACTAGCCGTTTAATTTTACTCTTTTTGTGTCTGTAATCATTTTTGAGTCTATTTCTCTCCTCATCTCTAAGACCTGTCATGTTCAACGTTCTTTTGTACGCTTCTTTCTTTTCTTGTTGGGCTGCCGCAATTTCATCGTTCCACCACGCATCGCCAGACTTTCTTCCTACCCTCGCCATACCACACACTTCAATCGCAGTTTTAACAATGGTATCCCGCAATAAAGCCCTCGCGCCCTCTATGACTTTATTCCTTTCAAGCGGCTCCCAAATTGCCTTATCTATGCGTTCGTTTATCTTATTCTGAAAATCTATTTGCATTTCCGGTTCCTGTAAATTTTCGACCTTCATTCACGTTTGTTTCGTTTGTTTGGTTCTCTTTCTTCTCCATTCCCGCCCAAAGTTCATCTTGGAGACTAAAAGGTAATGATCAGTATTGCATTCGGCCCCCCTCATGACTCTTGTATCTGTAACTAGTTCTTTCAGTCTTTCATCTGCAATAACGAAGTCAATTATACTGCGGTTATTTCCTTTGCACCAGGTGTAAGTGTGGATCATTTTATGTCGAAACCAGGTATTTGTAATAAATAGGCCCTTCTCTAAGCATAAGCTAACTAATTTTTCTCCGTTATAATTTTTTCTTGTTGGGTCCCCAAAATTACCTAGCACCCCTCCTGTATCTGTATCCTGACGTTGGACGCCGACCCCTCCGTTCATATCTCCTAACAAAATTATTCTTTCGCCTTGGTATCAAGTACTTATTGTATCATTTAAAGTGTCACAGAAGGCGTCCTTAACTTCCCTCGAATCGCTATCAACTGGTGCATAGCACGCTATGATGAATAATCTTCAGATTCCTACCTTCATTCTAGCCCATAGCAATCTGGGTGATACAAAATTATGATCTATGAAATGTTGTCTATGTTTCTAATTTCGCAACCCTTTTTCTTCGTCTCAGGTACACAAAGAATATCTAGTTTCCTTACGTGCATAGTTTCTCGTAGTTCTCTTATCTTAAGATCACTCACTTCTCTACAGCATCCCAAACACCCAGTCTCCATTCATTGCCCGAAACTCGACCTTTACGTTTACCGTGTGCATGCTTTTCGTCAATCCAAGTTTCAGACCATTCCGAGGCTACTTTATTGTTTGTATTATTCATGTTTATATTTTACTCCCAACTATCACCTGTATGCGCGAGATTTGTTTTGTGAGTCGAAATCATGTCTGAATCAAGGAGTGATTTGTCGTATGGTGGAGTCAAGCTGTAAGGTTAGTCCCACCAAAACTTCTGTTACTGGGGTGGGGTGGGGGGGGGATGGGTAAAGACATAAGAAAGGAAACCGAGAGTCTCAATAAGTTGGTGATTTATGCTGAGAAGTGACGTCGATTTGACGTCATTTTGACCTCTTTCAGACAAATTTGACATTCTATACTCTGATGCCTGCATGCGATGTTATAAAACCTGCGCTAACATCTTAACTATTTTATGACGAAACCTAACCTTTTTTTTGACATTTTCACTCATTCAAATCCAGCCTAACGTGTATGCGACATTTTACTATCCACATTTTTAAAGTATCCGCCAAACCAAAGCTAAACTCCTATTAGTCGTTCAAAAAACGCAAGCGCAGTTTATGATTTGAGGTCTTAAATTTAAAGTTTTTTTTTGGAAAATTACATTTTCAAGAATGAATAATAATTTCAAAAGAAATGTTAAAAAGTAAACTATTTCGAATTAAAAAATTAAAAATTGAATAAGATTAAATTAAACTTTCTCAAAAAGATAATCAGTATTTGAATAATTTTATAATTTCAAATGGCTATAATTTTGGAACTATAAATTTTCATGTTGACGATTTTCATGTTTCGGGACTAGTCCATCTTCTTTTCCAACTTCCCCAATTTTCCGGGACGACTAGACGCAGCCTTAAAAATAAAAATATGTAATTACCCCTTTATAAATCGCTAATTTTCATAACTAAAAAAGTTATTTTATAATTAACTCTGGTAATATTAGACTCTAAACCAACCCATTGATCATGCAAGTATAAATAATATTCCAATGATAGTTTTTGATGAAACATGAAATGAATAACAACTCCCATTACATCTAATTACAATTACCTCATTCAAGATAAACTTTGCATGGAATAAATACTGATCCACAACCGTTCTTTTGATAAGAAATGCGCATGCGTATTTTATTTGTACTTAGAAGCTCTTCGAAGAACTATCATCAGTACACATTCTGCGGTGAGGGTGCACCTATATATACATAAAAGTATGGGGAATGAAAAGCACATTATTTCTTCAAATGATCAATTTAAATCAGATTATGAATTTGAAATTAAATTTAGTCAGTTTCTCCTCCAGCCCTTGGGACTTTGGCCTTTAACTTCAAAACATTCAAAACTAGAAAAAGTCTTCTCCAAACTTTCAGTTATTTACAGTGCGTTTTTTCTCTTATTCCTTACAGTTCCAGGATGTTTAGACATTATTTCTGCAAAAGACGTGAAAACAGTTTTAAAAAAAGTTGGACCATTGAGTTTCAATATAACTAACGCTATACATTATTGCCTCTTCACGATCCACCAAAATAAAGTTACTTTTTGTTTGGAAAAAGTCTTGGATGATTGGCAATACGTAAAAAATGAACATCGGGAAAGTATGATAAAAAGTGCTGAGAAAGCAAGATATTTTATTATAATTTGTGCTAGTTTTATGTTCGGAGGTGGCCTGCCCTTTTGTACAATTTTTCCTCTTTTGGAAAATTCAGTTCTATCTGAAAATATCACTGTGAGAAACTTGGCCTTTCCAGGACATTTTCTTGTATTTGATGAACAGATCAGCCCGTTTTATGAGGTCGTTTTTTTCATTCAGTGTTTGTGTACTTACATTACATGTTCTTTGACCTGTGGAATTTGCAGTATGATGATTGTTTTTGTAATGCATATTTGTGCACAGCTAGAAATTGTTATGGAACTACTTGATAATTTGATTTACGGAAATCCTAATGGGGACTTTAAATCTGTAGACAGCAGACTCGCAAGCATTACTGAACAACATATAAAGTCGTTAAGGTTTGTTCACTTAATTTGTTCATACTAAAAAATTGATGATCATTATGTAACTTATTGGTTAAAGCATTGTAATATTTTAGAACCGTTACTAAACATTTTTAAATTAATTTTTTCTTACTTATCTAAGTTTTATTTAATTATACTTCCACAAAAATTTCTAGCCAACCGACCTTTGCTTTTGCTTTTCACTCCTGAAAATTTATTAACCATTGTGTTTTTATTTGTAAGATTTAATTATATCTTTTTATTCAATTTACTCAACAATATTTTATTACAGATTTGTTATTCAGGTGGGAAAAATTGTGAACGAGATAGGCTTGGTCCAATTTTTGTCCTCTATTTTTGGGTTATGTTTAATAGGATATTACATTATAATGGTAATAATATTACTGACAGAAAATAACAAATCTAGACTGAAATTTTAAAACTTCTGATAAAGGGTATTATTTTTTAACTGTACCACTCAAAAACTCAAACTTGTCTAATCTAAATCAAACTTGGGCAAAGTGTTGTGCTATTGCATTGGTTTATGGGCTAAAAATTGTGTCATTTGGATAAATATTTACGGAGAGTAAGACGGTAAAAACTTTGAAATTTTCGTGGAGAACGTCTAGTTCGGCAATTTTTATCTCTTCTAATCATAATCATTAACAAAATATTTGACCTTCAAACATTAGAGTTAAAAACAAATTTGAGCTATTTGGAAAAAAGGCATATTTTATTTTCTCATATTCTCAACGAAATAAGATATTCTCAACAAATAGTTATGTCCAATAGAAAAAACGTGAAGAACCCTATCCAAATTATTGTAGACCGCATTTTTTAAAATGATATCAAAAGAGTTAAAAACGCAAAAAATGGTTAATTCTCAAAAACAACTTATCGCTACGCTTGACTTAGATAGGAAAACTTTGATTTTTTGAGTGGGCACACTTGAGAAATAATGCCCCACATTACAGAATACAATTTTATTATGTATAGTAAGGTGGTCCAAAAAAAAGAAATATTCTTGTTGTCTCATTTGTCAATTTGATATAAACAAACAAAACCAACACTTTTCAGCGTGTAAAGGCCTTCGAACACGGAATAGATTTATTTTTATATTTATGAAAAATTGCACAATAATTTTGTCATCAAATGAGAGAAAATAAGGGAGTGAGACAACCATACCATTTTTTTTCTTTTTGAGCCATCCTAATATATAGTTTAGATAATATATAGCTAGAATGCAGAATTTAACTTTTTCCTCAATACGAATCTATACATTGTTTCAGGAACTAGAAAGCAAGAACATGACAGGTTTTATAGTGTATTACATGCTTTGCTTTTCCTACTTGTTTAATATTTTCATCTTCTGTTATATTAGTGAGCAACTGCGAGATCAGGTACAAAAAAGGATGATTAATCTTTTTACTTATATTATTAAAACATTCTGATTTTTAATTACAAATTGTATAGAGTGAAAAAGTGGGTAATGCCGCATATATGATTAAATGGTATTCTCTTCCCGGAAGGAAAGCACTTGATCTTATTCTTCTTATTTTGATATCTTCTCGACCAACGAATCTCATGGCTGGAAACATGATTTCGTTTTCGCTGGAGACCTTTTGCAATGTAAGTGTTTCACTCGAGCAATACAAATTTTAATTAATAATAATCATGATAATGACTAATTTACAGTCAAATTAAAGGGTAGCCTTCCTCAAGGGCATAGTGCCTGAAAAGGCACTATGCCAAAAATTAGAGGGAAAATTTTTCTTTTGGCTACAGGCGCTCGTTTTCTCAAATTTGAACGGTGATTTAAACTCCAATTTTGGATTAAAATAAACAATATCAGAATAAATTTGCAGCTGTTGAGTTGCAAAAACTTGTAAAAGAATGCAAACAAATGTTAAAAATGGCAAAAAATATGACGAATGGCCGTATAACAAAAGCTTTTGTCGCAATGTACAGTATAATTTATCTAATTTTTTGAGACAATAATATCATTTTTGAAAAAATGGCGCTTATGACCTTATGCAGAGCTACTCATTTTCAATATTGTTTATTCATTTCTAAATTAATTTTTTAGGTTTTAAAAGCATCACTGGCGTACCTCAACATGATTCGTACTTTGTTCTAAAAATTTAATTAGATTTGGGTAACATCAAAAAAGAAAATACAAAATACAATGATGCATTTTTCTTATTTATTGCAAATATACTTTGTATCATTTTATATCACTCATTCATATCAGACCCAGATCAGGAGCTAATGAGCTTCCAATAACTTAAAAAATTCTAAGTGAATGATTTAATTTTAAATCATATTCAACTGAAATAGTGTGACAATCGCCCAACACTACAATTAATATAACAAAATCTAGACATGATTACACAGTTAATACTCTAATATCACAATGCTCTATGTCTATTACATTACAATTACAGAACTTTCATTAGACACAGAATTAATTTGTTATACAGGACTGTGAACTGGAAGGAGTAGAAAAACTGTTTAAACCATTATTATGAATAATTATTATTTCAAGCCAATATTATTTAAAACCATTACTTCTCTTGTCTTTAGTAAGCACTTTCACAGAAATAGGTGACTTCAAAAATATGTATGCTTATGATAATTATCGACAAGCGTCTCACGAGGGTAACCTACGCTTTCCGAAATTTTGTTTGGCTTCATATTCCTCCCAGTAATAGCTAATTTTTTTCTTGTTATATTGTTATCAAATTGATCATTAAAATTATTCAAAACAAGCAAGAATATTTATTTTGAACCTCAAAAATTCATTGTTATTTGCAACACTAATCTTTTTCAATTTTTTCTGATGATATTAGACTATAAGCAATGTATCGGTAATGTTTCTGTAAAGCTTCAATTGCAGTTTCTAACTAAACGGAGAAAGGACATAAACGTTCATTATTATTATCATTATTATTATAATTATGTATATAATATTATATATATCATTATTATTATATAGAATCATTATTTATCCACAACCGTCCTTTCAATGGCAACTTCGCAGGCGTAATTATTTATTCCCTTCAACGAACGATCAGTGCAATGTTAGTGCCTTCGTAGGCTGAACCTATAAGGAACTCAACGTTTTTTTCAAATGATCAATATAAATCCGATTATGAATTTGCAACCAAATTCAATCCTTGGCTTCTTCGACATATAGGCGACTGGCCTTTAACTTCAAGAAATTTTGAACTGGGAAGACTCGTTTTTAAAATATCAGTTATCAATAGTAGTTTTAGGCTCTTCTTTATGACAACTTCAGCATTTATAGAAATTATTTCGATAAAATATTTTCAAATAGTATTTTGAAAAATTGGTACATTGATTTGACATACAAACTGTGTTTTAAATTATTGCTGCTTCATGATTCAGCGGCAGAACATTCCTCTTTGCTTGGATAGAATACACGATGATTGGCGAAATGTAAAAAATACAAGATTTTTCATCATAATATGAATCATTTTTAGATTCAGTGATGCTTTTTCATTTGCCATGATTCTAATTCTTATGCAAAATGATGCTCTTTCTTCTGGGAATGTTAATGTGAGAAACTGGCCCTATTTTGAATATTTTCTTGTATTTAATCCACAGGTCAGTCCACTTTATGAAATGATTTTCACTATTCAGATTGATCAGTTTGACTATTCCTTGTGTGATGCATACTTCCGGACAATTTTGTAATCGTTATGGAACTTCGTGATAATTTTTTTTCAACTTTGAATTACGAAAATTCTAATGGAGAATTTAGAACTGTGAATAGCAGAATCGCCAACATTAAACCACAGCATATAAAGTCTTTAGGTGAGCCAAATTAAATTTTTGTGAATTTTATTACACTGATTTGGAATAAATATAAAGGATTAAAATTTTATTTAAAAGATACTTTAAAATTATTTCTTTGTGATGGTATTTTCTACAATGTACGCAGTTATTAAAATTTTTTCATTTTTCAATAAAATTATAATTATATAACTATTTAGATGTACTTCTGAAAGGAAGGTAGGAATTAAAAAATATAATCCAATTTTATTTTCTGAATAACGTTTTATATTCTCTATTTATTGATAAGATATAACTTTTATATAGGATAGAATTTTATATTTCTCCTATATCCTCATTGGACGTTCGCATATATTACATTTTATACCGTGCTAAGGTAAACTATATATTTCATGAAATATTTTTAAAAATTTGTTGAATTAAATTTGTATGTTTATTTTTTATTTTGTTTCTCAATTAGAGGATTTTATTAATGAAGTATGTTTTATCGATGTCATGGGATATATACTCAACTTATGTTTACTCGGCTATTATTTTGTAATGGTACTCGAATACTTTTCGATTTTATGGTTCAATAGTAGTTATGAAAAAGTTAATTTTCAACAGTAAATGGGTCATTCTAAAGATTTTTTTAAACTCCAGCCAAAATTCTGCGCGACCATCTCAGCAATTTAGCTGTAATAATAATTAATACTAATACTAATAATTTAGCTGTAGATTTTTCACTAATAGTATATGCCCCCCCCCCCCCCCAAGCGACGTATTATATTCTTAGAATGAAAACTTGACGTGATTTTTTTTTTATTTTTTTTTTCGTCAATTTTGCTTTTCTTTTCAAGCCTGCAAAAAAAAGGTAATTCATAACCGATTTTGAAGTTTAATGGCTGAATTTATTTTTCTTAGGGAGTCGTTTTAGAAAAAAAATTTATCCGCCTAGCAGCGGAGGGGAGAAAAAGTACATTTTGGTGCAAAATACGATTCAGCCTACAAATAACCGATTCGAATATTTCTTTTTAAAGGTAATAAAATTTCAGAGAGAGATTTGTCGAGATAAATTTTGAAAAAAGGTCTTCATTTTTTTATAAGTAAACAAAAATATATAAAAAATACTTTTTTTCAATTCGGCCTTCTCGGTTCTTGTCAATGGTGCGAAAATGCATATGGAATTGCTTGAATTTTATAGAGCAACATAACTTGAAGATCATTCGATATTAAGAATTTAACAACATTTTTTAATGAACAAATTATTTCTTAAAATCTTTCAGCGACATCTTTACTTATTTTCCGAAAGTTGAATTTTTATCATTTTCATTTTTTTCGGATTATTCTTCCTTATTTCATGAGTAATTTCTTTCATAGTATTACCATACAGAGTCGCTAAAAAAATGATTATTTTCTTATTCATTGTAGAAATATGGGTAAAAAAGTTTCACTTCGATAGTATTTTCTTACTACATTGAAAAATAGTTGTCATTTATATAAATATCACTGAATTTTGCTTTGAATTCGTAGTAAAATTAACTTTTACATAAGAACAAAAAATGTAGAAAGCAGAATAAATAAATTCTCTTATAAATAGTCCTGCTAAAACAGATTCTCTGAAACAGAAACAAGAACTTATGAAATAAGTTAGATCGAATGGGAGCTAGAAAAGTTTCAACTGAGGGAATAACAAAAAACTTAACTGCGGCGATAAGTTCTTATTCAACTGTTAATAACTTTTTTACGGGGCAAAAACCCACAGGTCTTCTGTGAAAACTAATTATAATTAAAATAGAAAAATTGATTGAGTATTTTAGCATATATTTGTTCAATAATTTAGTATCTTCACTTAGAAATATTGAATGTTGATTACCTATTACAATAAAATCGAAAAAGAAAATTATTTTTAAATCACAAATATTTTTCATTTTCATTCCAGGAAAAAACTTTTTATTAATATTTGTAATTAATTCCGCCTCAAAGCGAATTTGAATGAAACAAAGTTGATTCCATTAGAATATGTAGATTTTTTGGGCTAATAATCTTATTTTCGTAAAGATGGCGTGTGTGTCCTTTTGGAACGCCACCCTTTATTTCAAAAAATTAATTTACTTTCGCCTTCAGAAATATTTCAAAATTCTCATTGAAATAAGAAATAAACTGAAAAAATATGTTTTAACCCCTTATTGTTAAAATTTATTAAAAATAAATTATTATTATTACTTGAAATTATTTCAATTTGAATTACACCAAGGGAAGAAACGTTGTAATTTTTTTTTTCAAATTTCGAAAGGGTTACAAATTTGAAAAAATGATTAAAAAAACCAAAAAGTTTTGAAGATTTATAATATCAAAAATTCCTAGTTTTATTTATGGAAATCGCACTTACCCAAATTATGGCTTGAGGTAGTTGAGCTAAAAATTTAATCAGGTCTCTGGAAAACCAAACTTTTCCATATAATTGTAAGATTGAAATGATATTATCAGTCATGTATTATGAAAGAAAAAAATTTCCTTCATATAGCAAAGTTCAAAACTTACGAAAAATAATTATATTAACAACAGTATGGTAATTGAATTTTTTCTTACTATGGCTTCTTAACAATTTTGTAAAAATAAATGGATTTTAATAAATCATGGTTTTTTCGGGGAAAACATTCCCTTCATATCTACCATTTCCAATTTTGGAAATAAGTAAGTAATCTTCAAATATAGTTCGTCGTTAAAAAATGCTTTCTTTTATATTAAATTTTCTCTGAAAAAATATCTTCTCCTTCGCTCCGCTGGGAAACGAACCACAGGTCTTCCAAATGCCGGTCAGGTGCTCTTACCACTAAGTAACTCTGGAGAGTTCAAAAGAAGAAACTTTTTTCAGTTATTACCAACTCCGATGATAATACGGAGTTCTTGAAATTTTACTTGTATTAAACAAACACCCTGCTATATAGCTATCACTGAAAAAAGTTTCTTCTTTCGATCTTTCTAATTGCTTAGTCACTTAGTGGTAAGAGCACCCGACCGGCAATCGGAAGACCTGTGGTTCTATTCTCAACGGAGCGAAGGAGATTTTTTTCCAGAAAAAAATTCATATAAATTTTTTAATTCATAACTCCATCTAGTCTGATAAGACGTTAACAATTTTCTTCTATTTGAAAAGTTACCTTAGATCGACAGTGTTGATATTCTAGTTTCACAGTTGTGAAAGATTAAGATATCCTCACTTGATCGGTTGTTACCAACTCCGAAGGTAATACAGATTTCTTGAAATATTCTTTCTTTTGAAAAAATTATTTGAACCATTTCATACATAAAAAAAATTTGCTTTCAAAATAGGAAACAGTATAATTGTAGAGAACGTTTTCCCTAAAAAAATGAACTAATAATAATTCATAACTCAGGCGGAATTGTTATACATAATATTTTCTACAATGCATTTAACATTTTCGCCTGTGACAATTCTACAATTTTTTCAAAATTGGTGAGTAGCGATAGTCAGAAAAAATTCAATTACCAAAAACATTGTCAAAATAAACTTGTTTTGTAAGGTTTGAAATTTTTTTATTAAAAATAATGTTTTTTTTCGAAACTGCATCATCAGTAATATTATTTTCGTTCTTAAAATCATAGAAAAACTATGTCTTTCAAAGATCTGATTTTTGGCACGACAAATACTATAAATGTACGGATAGTTCTGGTAAAAATTGAACTCAAATGATTTCAAGGTATTGAGAACCACATTGATATTTTTCTTCACACAAAACTTCTTATTATTAATTTTTTTATCAATGAAAAAGAACATACTCAATGAAGTCATTATTTCAAAACTTTCAACCTAAGTTACTACACACGAGGAAAAAGACTGTTCCTTCCTTTATAATTTAAACTTGCTTCAACTTATAAACAATTACCCCAACCCTCAATTTATCTTCGATTCTTCATAAAAAAATGCTCACGCAGGCGCAAATCCTTTTTTTCTAGACGGCAGATACTATGTAGCGATCAGTCTCTGACTTCTCTTGAAGCTTGCACCATGGGAATATCGGAAAATGAGAAACACAAATCCGATTACAAATTTGCCATACAATTAAATCGGTGGCTCCTCAAGCCACTCGGAATGTGGCCGTTAAGTCCTAAAGATTCAAAATTCCAAAGATTCATCTCAAATGTTTCTATAATTTTCTGCGCTTTTTGTCTGGCATTCTTAACAATTCCAGGATTTTGACAAATAATCGAAGCCAAAGATTTTCAAATGAAATTAAGAATTTTCGGTCCACTAAGTTTTTGCTCGATGAACACGATAAAATACATTTTTTATATGTTGCATCGCAAGAAAATTAGAGTGTGTTTAAAGTCAATGCTTACTGATTGGTGTGAAATTAATAATCAGGAAGATCACACAATTATGATGACAAATGCAAAAAAATCAAGATATTTTATTATAATTTGTGCCACCTTCATGTTCGGAGGGGGACTTCCCTTCAGCACAGTTTTTCCTTTACTTTCAAAGACAATTAGACCTGAGGATAATGCGACAGTCAGAGATTTGGCTTTTCCTGCTTACTTTATTAAATTCGATGCTCACGTTAGACCTTATTATGATTATGTTTATTTTCTTCAATTTTTGGCATGCACCGTTACGTGTTCCATGACTTGTGCAGTTTCTAGTGTTGCGATTCTTTTTGTTATGCACATTTGTGGACAATTACAAATTATTATGGCACTTTTGAACGATTTGGTGCGAGGAGAACGAAAAAAAATTGAGGCGGTTGATGAAAGAATGTCTTACATCATTGAAAGACACCTGGGGACATTGCAGTGAGTATATTTTCAATTTTTAATCAAATTTATCAGACTAGCATCATCAATTGTTGGTTTTGTTTTTAAGGTTATATAAATATAATTTTCCTAACATTCTTTAGAAAATTAAAAAAGATTTTTAAAGATTTCAGATGCGCCAAATCAAAATTTCAACAAAAAAGTTTATCTTCAACGAAAAAGTTGAATTTTCAACCAAAAATTATTTTAATTTTGAATCAAAACCAGTTGAAAATATTGAAAAAAGTCTAATTTTTAACGAAATAGTTGAATAATCAATCAAAAAGATTTATTTTTAACCAAACAGTTACATTTTTACCAAATAGATTACATTTTCACGAAAAGAGACGAATCTTCAAAAACAACAGGAAAATTTTGAACCAAACAGTTATATTTTCAACCTGAAAAATTAATTTTTTACCAAAAGAGACGAATTTTCTACAAAATAGTTTGTACCAGGAACATTAATTTTCTGAAAGAAGAATGAATTTTCAACGAAATAGTTACATTTCCAACCAAATAGATGAATTTTACACTAAAATATTAAATCTTCAACAACAACAAAATTAATTTCTGAAAAATTAGTTAAACTGTTAACCAAGTAGTTGAATTTCCAATGAAAAAACATTTTAATTTGAAATTTAAAGTCGTTGAATTCATAAAAACATGAATTTTCAACAAAATAGTTAAATCCTCAAACAAAACAGAATAATTTTTAACCCAAAAGATTAATTTCTTTCCAAAAAAGAACTTTTAATAAAATTGATGAATTGTCAAGAAATAGATGTATTTTCAATCAATAAAGAGAAATTCTGAACATCAAATGTCATCGTTACTATTTCAACTAAAAGAAGATTTTATTTTAAATCTAAAAGAGTTGAATTCATCTGAAAAAGACGAGTTTTAAATGAAGTATTTGAATCCTCAACCAAAGCAGATTAATTTTCAACCAGTCACATTTTTTTAACCAAAAATGATTATATTTCTAATAAAGGAGATGAATTTTCAAACACCTTTTAAACTGACTCGAATTTTTCCTAACATTTTTAAAAATCTTTCAAAATTAAAAAAATTGTCTTATCTTTGACATATTTAGAACTCTTTTTCAATTTTCTCTTAGAATTAATTTTTAAGCAAAAAAATCATTTGAATGGTTGTTTACAATTTTTCAAAATCTGTTCAAATTTTAAATTATTTTCAAATCTTTCCAAAGCTTCGAAATATCTCTTAAACTTACTCAAAATCTTTCAAAAATTTTGTAATCTTGAAAAATTGAAAATTTTTGCTTTGTAATCTCTTACATTCTTTTTTGACAATTTGGGAAATTATTTTAAAATCTTTTTCAATTTTTTCAGGAATCTTAAACCTTTTTGTTGATTTCCTTGAAACCTCTAAAAATTCTTAAAAAGCTTCTTTTTCGAAATTTAAAAAAATGTACATTTCGTTTAAAATTTATTTGAATCTTCTGAAGATTTAAATTATTTTCGAATCTTCTCAAACCTCTCAAGACTTGTCCTTTATAATAATTCAGTTTTCTTAATAAAATATTTAATCCTGCCAAATTAAATGAATTGTTTTACAAACTTTCACATTTTCTCCAAGATATTTTCAAATCTTTAAAACTTAAAATTAATCTTTAAAAATACAACCTAAATTATTTAAAATTGTATAACTTTCAATTCAAGTTTTTGTCCATTATTTCATTTTTCTCATCTCTTTGAAAGTAAAAACAGTTGACAAATTATAGTGGGATAGCAAAATGTTAAGAACAGAATTATTTTATAATGTTAAAAAGTCATTTGCATTTGAAATTTTCTCTTCTATCAACAATGTTGAGAAACATTTGGAAATCAATTTTATCATATAATAAAATTACGTGTTTGCAAATTTTAATTCACAAAATTTATGGTGCAAAAAAATCGCGAAAAACTAAAAACAGCAACCACTAAAAGTCATATTCACGCAGTGTCGGAACCAATCAGATTTTCGGCTACTGCTCTTTTGTCAATATTCAGTTTATTCTTTTTCTTTATTAGTGGTTAATTCTTTGCGATATTTTTCTAAATTTTCATTATACATATATTTTATTCTATGATTCAATTTAAATTTAGAAAATTATTTTATAAAAATTTCCGACTATTTAATCATTTTCTACAGAATTATTGAAGAAAATATTTTTTTCAGATTTGCATCGGATTTGGAAAAGATTGTCAATGAAATTGGTTTGGCTGAATTTCTAGGAGCGACCCTGAACATTTGCTTGCTAGGGTATTATTCAATTACGGTATGAAGGGGTGTGAAACTTTAAGAATTTCAAATATTGAAAAATTGGCAAGAAACTGTTTTATTTAAATATAATCTTGCAGCCAATTTTTGAAATTGAAGAGTTTCAAGATAAAGCAATTTAAGTTCAAAATTAAAATAATTAGGATCGATAAAAAATGAATAATTATAAAAAGAAACATTCGAAACCATAAAAATGACAATTGAATTTCTTTGGAATTGACCAATTTTTCATCGCAAATTTTTAAAAATTAATTTGTCCAAAACTTAGCGCTTTTCGAATAACAAACTTTTGAAAATGCACATTTTTAACACTGTAATGTTCACAAAATAAATAGTATTCATAATTTTTAATTGTTTTCAGTTACTCGAAAATAATGAAACAAAGGATTTTTACATCTACTTAACATTATCTACTTACATTATGCTCTTCACATCATATCTATTCAATATATTTATATTTTGTTACATCAGTGATTTATTAATATCCCACGTGTGTATATAAAAATAATACTATTCTGCTTAATACTCTATCAAACATTTTATAATTAATTTCTTACTTTATATTTAAAAGACAATCAATATCAAGAATTAAAAAAATAAATTCAAATTGGTGCTAATTTTTTTACAAAAAACAATTTTTACAGTGTGAAAAAGTGGGGATGGTTGCATACATGATTGATTGGCATTTTCTTCCTACAAAGAGGGCACGTGATTTGATTCTGATTATCATAATTTCTCATCGGCCAGCAAAACTCTCAGCCGGAAACATGGTTGTTTTTTCGATTACGTGTTTCTGCAGTGTAAGTATAACGAGTGATTACATTATATTATTTACTTTATAAATCCGAAATAAGCGAAAATTAAAATCTATTTATCTAAATCCGAAAAATATATCTATTTTCTATTCTCAGAGAACACCTCTGTAGTTCAATTATATTTTTTCACGAGTATTTATATCAAATTTTAGGTTTTGAAAGCATCAATGGCCTACCTTAACTTTTTACACAAGTTTTTCACATAATGGCAAATCAAAAAAGGAAATCAAGAAGGATATTAAAAATAAACAATAACTTCTGGTCTATAATTAACACACGAGGAGATGTGGGAAAAAATGGGGAAAAAATAAATGATCATTATTAGGAATTATTTCGATTTGAACTACATCAAGACTAAAAATGTTGTAATCGCTTTTGAAAGAAAAAATGTCTAGATGAAAAATGATAGTCATAGCACTGCACTTTTTATTTAATCTTAAGCAAAATATAAAACACTTTTTCCAAGAAAAGGACAAACTTCCAAAAATTAAGAAAAAATTTACAAGATTGTTGAATTTCCAACTTCCAACAAAGAAAATGAGTACTGAAAATATGAAAAGTCATACAAGCATAATTAAGCAAGAAATAAAAATAATACATGTCTTAAGGCTTGGATATACGTAACTTAGTTTTTAGATAAATAATTAATCAATTATAAAATATGTATTTTTTCTATAAACTGTATAATATTATAAATATATAAGCGTGAATACGAAGGAAATAAAATGTTTTTTTTTGTAAATTCGATTCATTTCTTTGATGAGTAAAAAAAGTTAGATATAGGTACGAGAGACAAACTTTTTTCATTAAAGTCTATATGATCATTGATTATAACTATAGCTACAATCAATGATGGACATTGGATATATAAAATTATTATGAGGATAACTATAAAGTTCAAAATTAATCAATATTTTTTTTAAAGTTTTAATAGCTCCCAGAAGTTTTTCTTTCAATTTTTTACTTTTACTTAATGCTGTTGCTGATACTAAAAATGTTTAAATATAACAAAAAAAAAGAGAATTTTATAGAAAGTGATGAAAAAATATATGTTTGTATTAACTAAAAGCAATCAAGCATAAATGTTATCAAAGTTTTGTGAAATTTAATTAGTGTTAGTATTATAGTATTACTGATATTAGTTCGAGATCCAAGGTAGCTATCGAACAGATCATTTTTTTTTAGGGACACAATTTTATGTTTTTTTTTACATTTTCTTTGCATATTCCCTGATTTGTATACATGTAATACAAATTCATATTCATATTTATTGAAATCTCGGCAGTTTTCACACCCATTACAGGATTTCTTTTTGTCGTAATATACGTTTTTAAGTATATTATGTGCCTACATCGCTCTTAAATTTCATAGAGACTGAATACACTCAAATAATTTTCTTGAACCAAAAGAACTGTTCTCTTGGATATACATCAAAATTTGATTGGATCAAACAAATTTTTGTTTATTCGACAAAATATTTGATTGACCTAACATAATTTTTTTGTTGAACCAACCAAACACTTTATCTCCCAAAAGATTTGGTCAGAAAAACCAACAAATTTAGTTGGGCCAGGCAAATATTTTGTTGTCCATATAATAATCATATTCTATGGTTGAAGCAATACAAATTTTATCGACTCAACCAAATAGTTCTCTGAGTGTAAGTATTTATTTTGCTTTTACCTTCTTACTTAGTACAAAGTTTATTTCAACTGCTTTGAAATTACTCTTCGTCGAGTTGAACAAATCAAATGATTCAGCATGAGTATTTCACAAATCATTCATCAATAGAATTTAGATAGGCTCTTGAGATCGTGTATCAAACTGATGCTCTCGAAAATGAAATCTACTAAGTAGAACATAGTACTTTATTTCACAAATTTACTTCAAATTGCCGATAATGAAAATTATCTTTAGAGCTCTTATTCATTCAGAAAACAAAACAATTAATCATTTTATTCACAAACTTTAACAATAAAAGCAAGACTGATAAAAAGAATGAATATATATTTAAATTAAGAATGCTTGATGAATCATTATAACTATTTTTTGTAAGTATCTTCTAGTAAAATGTTGAAATCAAAAATGTTAATAAGTTTTGATAATTTTGTTCCTCTAACTTGACGAAAGGAATTTTGTATAGAACAATTTTAATAAATTAATATATTTGCTTGCAGTTAAAGAACATAATTTCTCAGAGATACTGAGATACAGCTGTTTCAGTATATCTCTCATTTTCAATATTTTTATTTATTTTAATGTCAGATACCTTATCACTATTCAGAAATATAGACTAAAAATCAGGGACCCGAACGAAACTTTCGTTCCATTTCGTTACTGCCAATTAAAACCAATAGTTTGAATCTAATCATCAATGTAATTTCAGATATTATATAATTTCGTCCAAATCTAGAGATAGCAGATCAAAGTTGAGTAAAAAATCATTTTCTTCTATCAATAACGAAATGGAACGAAAGTTTCGGTCGGGTCCCTGCTAAAAATGTAAAAATAAAAGTATATAATTTCCAGCTGCCTCAGGTTTTTATAAAAATGAAATTCAATTCATTTAATAAGTTTGACTATTGTCCTGTGATCTCATTTTCCAATCAGATTTCCTTATACATATACGTTTCTATTCTTTATAAGATATATCAAGCAGAATAATTGATTCATGTTGAAGAAATTTATAGTGAAAAATAAGAGGATAAAGATTACAAAATTGACTAAATATATGAGCAATTAAGCATAGGGTACAATATTATTATTTACTCTTCGGATTTTAGAAGTACCTATAAATGAAACTGCACACTTTTAAATTACAATGAGAGAAATGAAAAAAAAAATTGAGGTAGATGTATCAGTAATCGTGACGGTCTCAATATTCGAGAAACTTGGTTTTACCTTGAATATACGGTTAAAAAATATATTGAAAGTAATATTTAAGGATAAAAATCATTTATTTGTAGCATTCTGTAGCATCAAATAGAATTTCAATTAATCCAAATTATATAAAAAGCAAGAAAATTGGTATCAGGGTTACTGGGACTAAGGTCAGGATTGCTGGGACGTTTACCTTAATTTTCTCATTAAATCACTTTCCAGTGGGTAATAAGAGTTTGAAGTTCAATCTTGCCATCAATGCCATCTGGAAAAAGTTTTGCACTAGAAATAGTCATTGGTAATTTCCCATCCCATGTAGTCGTTTAAGAAACTTGGAGATGTGATACACTAAATCAAACTTTTTATTTAGAATACACGTACAATTCAATATTATTAATTTTAAAAGAAATGATAAGAAGCGAAAGAGGTCGAAATTATAATTTCTAAACGTTCGTTTTTATTCTAATTTTTCAATCATCATGGAGAAGTTAATTAAGTCATTAGAAAAATAAAATATTCTAAATTGTTCACGTGAAATTATTTATTTAATGAAGACAAATTTCAAACAGGAATATTAAAAATTTAAATAATTTACTCAAAATAGTACTTAGGGTCGATAGGAGTAAGTGTGATAACGGAGTTAATATGATAAAGACAAAATTTGGAATAAAAAACGTATAAGTAATTAACTTTTTTATTACGACATAAAGATTTGATCTCGTATCATTTGTAGGAAAAAGATGATTGTTAAAAATTGCTTTAATTCATTATTTTCAAAGAAACAGAAGCGCTTATAGAAAATTCCGATTCGTAATTGTGTCATATGGTATTTTTATTTGAATTTTTCCTACATAAAGCACCTTTTGTAGATTTTTTTTAGGAATGAAGAAAGATATTATTTATTTTATATCTATATATTATATTATATATATTATATATATATATTATATATATTTTTATATTATATTTTTCAAAGTTTCAAGGTTTCAGCTTTCCTATGAACTGGAGAATGAGGGCAATTGTATTTGAAAAAGATATATGTCTCGCAAGTGCTTTTAAGAAAGAAGAGTAAACTCAAGATAATTACGACAATATTTTCCGATGCAGGAATACTTACTAAGTCCAATTTTCTTAAATTAAATTCCACAAGAAGAACAGTTTTTTCACATTAATAATTTATCTTTTAATCAATTATCCAGTTATTAAATATTTAAAATCATCAAAGGTAATTACTATAAGGCCAGAAAAGCCAACATACTTCTCAGTGTTTCATATTAATAAAATTAGGAAACTGTTTACTATTAGTTTTTCTTCACATCACAACTATATGAAACAACTAGTTTTTTTTAATCTCTAGTGAACCATTTCGCTATTCATAGTAATTGCAATGATACAAGAAAAGTGAATCAATCCTCAAGAATAATGAGACACGCAAGCGCACATATATCCCATCAGAGGATAACTTTTTGATGTGAGTCTTTATAGTCTTTAGTCTCAAACGCGACTACGACCAATCATAATACATCATTTCTTTGAAGAAACCACGTTGAAAATGTCGAATAAATTCCAGGAAAGTTTTTCAAAATACTCAATAAGAGGTTGTCGCGCAATTGGTCTTTTAATAGGTCTTTGGCCAATGGGATTTTCGCCAGTTCAAAAAATTATTAAATTGATTCTAAACTTCACATGTTGTTTTCTTTTGGGGTTTGTCTTTATTTCAAGTGTCCTTCATGGGTCTTTAGTAATGAAAGATTTAGAACAAAAAGTGAAACTTACAGGACCAACGAGTTTTGTATTGATGTGTATTTCAAAATACACATTATTAATGTATCGCGGTAAGGGGATAGAAAAATGCTTGAACCACATACAAGAGGACTGGAAACAAATCAAAGATAAAGAGCAGGTAGAAGTCATGACGAAAAATGCTAAATTTGGAGATTATTTGACGATTGTGAGTGCGATTTTTATGTACAGTGGTGGTTTCTGGTTTCATTTTGTGAGACCTTTTATGGCTGAAACTATTGTAACGGAAAAGAATATTACAATTAAACCCTATCCAGCTCCAGTTTTTGGAAGTTTTTTTACGAACGGCTACAGTCCTATTTACGAAATTGTTTTTGCTGCTCATCTTATCACAGGATTTGTGGAATATTCTGCAACTGTTTCAGCATTCAGCTTCGCAGCGGTTTTGGCTTTACATGCTTGTGGGCAATTCGACGTTGTTATGATTCTTTTGCATGATATTGTCAGTGGGGATAAACAAAAACACATATCTGTGCGTGAACGATTAAAAGTTACTGTTGATCGACACTTAAGAGCCCTTAGGTGAGAAATCTTTTATAAATTAATAATGTTATTATAAAGAAGTTTCTGAACAAAAATTGAGGAAGTAAGAATGTCACAGAAAACAAATGTTTATTGGAAAAACTAAATAACTAAGATCCAAATTGATGAGGATTTTCATTTTCAGTTTTGTTTCTCGATTGGAGGACTTGTTGTGTGAAATGTGTCTGATCGAAGTGTTCGGTTGTACATTAAATTTATGCTTATTGGGTTATTATATAATTACGGTAGGAAATAAACTTTTTTCCCATTCGGATTTTCGTAGAATAGTGTAATTTTCTAATATGGACATAACGTACATAATGTACTCCAAGATTTCTATGTTATTACCTTTTTGTAACTGATTTACTACTAGTTATTTTTTAATAATAACTTCTATAAGCTACTTTTCACCAAAAAATTTTACTTTTATCGCAGGGATGGAAACAATCGGACATAACTTCAGTCACGACGTATAGCCTTATATTGCTATCTTTTATTTTTAATATTTTTATATATTGTTACATTGGAGAACTATTGACATCACAGGTATATGTTTTAAAATACAAAATATTTTTCAAGCAACCATATAATGATTTATCCTACAAATTTGGTTCAAAATTGAAGTTATTACTGTGAATACTAAAGATTAAATATAAAACTAAAAATTCAAATGTAAATTTGTATTATGCATTGAAAAGTAATATTAAAAAATCTTTTAAAGGCCGCGAAAGTTGGAGAATCTGCATACATGATAAGATGGTACAACTTGCCAAGAAGTATAAGTCTCGACATGATTTCTGTGATCAGGATATCACATTATCCAGCCAAACTTACCGCCGGGAAAATAATTATATTGTCAATGAGCACTTTTAGTACTGTGAGTAGACTCGATTATTGTCCATTAATTTAAAGAATAATAATCCTCTATTTTTAATTCAGGTAATCCGATCGTCCGCAGCCTATTTCAACGTTTTGTGGAGAATGGCGCAATGAATTTTTCTGTGATGTCAATTTTTAGAAAATAACTTACAAAACTTGTATTTTTTTTTACCTTAAGAAAAGGAACTTAAAATCCTATTGAAAAAAGAAACTTGAAAATTAAGGAAGTGACTAGTATTACGGAAAAGTCCGTAACGGTAGAGAATTCGGAAAAGGATATTCAGCGAAAAAGATACAATTCTATAAAATGTTAATGTAATTTTCTTGTTATATATTTTTCATATATGTATGTATTTTTCTAAACTATTTATTATAGCAGAAAATGAAGGTTTATGAAATGAAGGAAATTAAAGTAGATACAACTGCTTACATGTCTATCTTTTTTTTTCAATACCTGAAGAGAATTTCTCTACTTTTTTTAGTAAGATGATATGTAATTATATATAACTTCGTTTTCGGCACTTTTCAGATTTAAACATTTTTTTATTCAAATTATTAACGGTTGCCGGTTCAAACCTGGTCTGCGGTGATTATTTTCAAACTTATTTTTCTCGCGTTTTTAAAGAATGGGGAAATTATCACGAGTTAGGATAAAATTGAATTCTACTTATCGTCACTCCTCTGATAGTCAGTGCAGTAGAGAGACCATCCTACATTAGATAAAGATGCTGCAATAGATATAATCTATAATAATTAAAATACTAATGTATGTAAACTAATTAATTATGCGCAAGTAATAAGTAGACACGATACGTGTTAGTATATTAAGATTATAATTTATTATTTCACTCATATTTGTTCTTATAATAAATGACCATCCGGTATTGAGTATAGGATCATTATATACTGCAGGGTGGTCTCCCCTGTATGCAGTTTATGATCCCTATATGGTTCGCAGAGAGAATAATAAAGTTGAAAATGATGTAATGCATCGATACTTTTAAAAACTCCTCAAGTATATGAGTGAAAAAATTAACTGTTGAAAGTGGGGAGAGACTGATATGTAATACTGACACATAAAAGTTAAAAAATTAGAAAAAGATATTGCTGCAGAAAATGGAAAATAAGTGGAACTAATATAAATGCGCACTTACGAAAATTAATATTTTAATGAAAAAAATAGATTTTCGTCATATCAGCGTCATTATTTTTAAACATTTAGTTTGAGGGTCGTTCATATGTTACGGAACTCCTTTTTGGATAATTTGTATATA
This sequence comes from Andricus quercusramuli, assembly GCA_932178445.1. NCBI lineage: Eukaryota > Metazoa > Arthropoda > Insecta > Hymenoptera > Cynipidae > Andricus > Andricus quercusramuli. The sequence goes on along the minus strand of CAKNXH010000053.1, from coordinate 440,615 downwards.
CCCTCCACCCTTGTAACACTACCTTAACCATAGACAATGACCCCCCCCCCCCCCCCTATTGTAACGCAACTATCAGTAATCTGATTTTCGCATCATGAATACAACGTTTTCTATATGTGTAAAAATTATTGCCAATTTTTTATGTTTACAGTTTCTGATAAAAAATTATAATGTAAAATCATATAATCAGTGGTGAATTATATACACATAAACATCCAATTTGTAAACTAAGTTCCTGACCAGAAATTATGTAATTTTTTACATAAACAATATGCCCACTGACGACGGTCACCATTGTGTGCCGAAAAATTTGGTTCAACTATTAATAACACCAACAACTAATTTTCAATAAAATCATATTTCAGAAAAATAATTTTTAATCAAGTTAGAAATTTTTGAAATATCAACAAAAATATTAAAATTTTTTGTATTTGGTAAATGGAACACTTATTTCAAATTTTGAAAAAATGTCTTTCATATATCTTTTCTCGTTTGGTTTAAAGAAACTTTACAATTTTGAATGATGCTAATATTACATTTTTTAACATAAAGAAATGGCCTAAGAACGAAATTTGAAAAAATGTTCACGTTCACTACAATAGTGGAGTGTTTCTTCCATTTGAGCAAAACTAATTATATTGAAGATATATATTTTTCAATTGTAGAAAAGTATGCCATTATTGATTAATGAAATACAAAAAAAGTATTTTTTTGTTAGTATTCCAAAAAGTTCTAACTTTATCGAAAATTTAACAAGATTTTTGAAGAGTATTTCATTTTAAAAAGGTTGCGGAACATTACTCAAACCCTCCCCCATCGTAACAGGTCCATAGCAGCTCCTCTTGAACCTTCCCTCTCCTCTAAAAGCATTATTACGTTATATCTGGACGACCCCTTAGGTCTGAGTAATATTTTTGTTTCATTAGCATTATTATAAATTCAATCAAATTCAGTTTAAATAGGGTGGAGGGTTGAGATGTAAAGGGCAAGCGAAAAAGCCGAGATATGAGTGGTCAAGAGTCGTAGGTAAAAGGAAAGTGGCCAGGGTATCAAAGGTTAAAATGAGGAGAACAAATATTTTCGGTAAGTCCAGGGGAGCTGGAGATGGGCTGCGAGTTTCCTGGCAATTCGGTGAGCGTAGCACAAATATTTTAGGCACTACGTTAGCAAATAATTTGTTGTCTACTTTGTACTTTTTTGAAGTTTCTTTTTTATGTACAAGGCAGTTGTATGTTCTTTATTCACTTCAGAAATATACTGCTTTTCGTAATAAACTTATTCATAAAAGTATCTTTATTTTTTTAAATCTAATTTTATTTTCTTAAAGAAATTGCAAAGTCTAATAAAAAAGGAGCTTTTTTTGCCAATAAAAGTTTATAACATTTGTTATTACAGTAAATAGACCAAATAATGGAAATTTAAATTTAACATTTTGAACATTAAATTTCTTTTAATCAAACGGAGAATGACTTTTGACTTGAACTTCTGTTTTGTGTGTGATAATAAAAATGAAATAACTGATTAAAATATTGTTTAAAGCTCTTGAAAGAATTACTTCATCGTAAGTGTTCGATTGATCTATAAGTTCAAGCTTCTATTGTGTCCTGATGAAAATTCTAAATTTTACAGAAATGAATACGACGTGTCCCAGAAATATTTTTGAAAATAGTTACAAAAATCGTGTTCAAGTAGACTGACCCACCCCATTGCATTTCAGAGCAAAATAATCAACAGCAAAATTGAACTAGGGAAAATTCTGTAAAAGTTAAAACAATAAGAACAAACTTCTATCACTCATAGGCGCCTTTATAGGCCAAGAGTTATGAATCTTCAAAAAAAACACTCTTCCACTGTTTTCAGCCGAAATGTTTTGTTTTTTTTAATAACTCGTTTCGTGCATATCTTACGGAGAAAGGTAACAGTATAAATTATATGGGGCCAAATTTTGTGTGAAATAAAAAAGTAGATGTTTTAGCTCTTATAGGTGGCGAGATATGACCATGAAACTTTTACCCTTTATATTTTCGGAAGGCTTTGTGTGTATAGAACTGCAATCGTATTTGAGAGTTTTGGTGGCATATATGCATCTATAGTTTATTATAAATACACTTTCTATTATTTTCAGTTAAAAACAAATAATTGTGTGACCATTTTTTAAATGATATAAACTAAAAGAAGTTGATGATAATACTAATAATAAAATAACCGTTTTAGAAAAGGAGGATTACATCTTTTAATGGGATGTGACTATCCAGACGGATCATTATTTCCAGGCAACCTCAAAAGCCAAGATCCATAAGCATAGCGAGCTAAGGCATGAAGTGAAGACAATATGGAAGAATTTGGAACATGCATCCATTCATCCTATTGTCATTTCGGCTACAGGCAATGCGTAAGCAAGATGCACTGACCATCTTGAATATTTAGAAGTCAGTACACCGCGAGAACATACTTTCGTTTTATGTATGAGAAATCCATGAATTTGATGCTTGACCCATTCATGCTAAGACGGTATGAATTTCGAGCAATAATAGCTTAAGGTTCGTACTGAAATTTCAAACAATATCTATGGAAAAGTATCACTGCGCTCCTACGTGCTCTTCATGAATTTTTACAGCTGACATTATTTCAATGTACAACAGCGTAGAATGCAACGCATGACAAATCTCATACTTGAAACTCTAGAACTCCATACTATTATAGTAAGGTGAGCAACGAGTGAATGATGGTGATGAGCGTAATCTTACTCCGAACGCTTGTGACCCATGCTAATATAGTATGGTCCCCATGCGTCCAAGGCATTAGCTCCTTCGTACATTAAACGTGTGTCGTTGAAACTCTTAGAGCATACAGTTTATACTTCAATTGCATGGTATTATAACCGTATTTTGTATAGCGCTACCTCTAAACTAACTAAGTATGAATGTGTGCTATCATAGTTTGAAATAACCCATCCTAACGTAGCGTGAGACGCGATCATACGAGAAAAGTAAAATTCCCGCATAAAACTTCCACTAAATGTATTGGAAGTTTATTTCTGAAATGTAGGGTAACGCTACAATACATAATGTTGTATTTTTCAAATGCAACGGACCATGCAGCGATGCATGGGTCGGATGAGGCGCATGCGCACAATTTTTTACTTATAAACCCTACAATACATGTATTGCAATTTCGGCATGCCAATACCGTGTTTGCAATTTTGCCTTACGCTTGTATTGTAGAAGTGTTGGAGAATTCCAAACATTTTTAACAGTCTGTGTTCTCTCGGTGTAGGGTACTGACAGCATTTAAGAAAGACTTGTTGCATTATAAGTAACTTCCTAGACTAGACCATCAGGAAGCAGGCTACTAAAAAACAGTGAAGTGGAAGACGGTAGCTCTAAGAGAGCATCCAAAGGCGTCTTATGTCACCTTCATCGCTCGCAGCCGCTGTGTAAGGACAATATAGTGGTAAAAGTCGGACTCCAAACCAAAACATGCTCTAAAATTCTCTTAATTTTTTACCTACTACAGTATCGTCACAGAAGATTTCAAGCATCGTATTAAATTAATTAATGACTTCCTCATCTCATCAGAGACTTTTGGAAATTAGTTTTTATTTTTCGAGCACCCCATAGCGAAATAATAAAAATGATTTAAAAACAAGCATCGATTTTATTATTTCATTAGATGGTGCTTTGGAAATGAAAATTAATTTGCAAATGCACTTAAATGAGACATTCTTTTTTACAAAGAAATTAAAAATATAAAGTTGAGTCCCATGCACTTGGGATTATTTTTAGAAGAAAGCACCTGATACTCTATCTCCAGGGTGGTGTAGAAAATTTTTCATTTTACAGAACAATTTGGAAGTTTTTACGACTCAGCCCATCTCCTGATACTAAATCATTAATCAGTCAATCATTCAATCAATTAGTCAATCATTTAATTAGCCTGTTCAATAATTGCATAACTGTGTAATCAATTTGTTCACATATTCTATTATTATCAGTTCTTTGCATTTTTTAACTAGTCCCTCAATCACATTTTTCAAAAATAATTAATAAGCAATGAAAAAATAGTTAATTTATACATTTTTTCAATTTACTTCCGACAACAGATATTCTGTGAGTAATTTTCACAAGAAAAGTACATGAAATATGCACACAATTGATAGTGTGAACATTATTATTCAAACGATGGTTAATCAAATAATTCTTATTGTAACGAAAACGAGAAAAAATTGTATTTGTAATGTACTACAGATGCATATATGCTACCTAACTGCTCAAATACATACGGTAGCAGTAAATTTTCCAGTACATGCAGAGCCCCCTATAATTTATCCTGTTACCGTTTTATCATGGGATATGCAGAAAACACTAGAAGATTCGTTTTTTTTAGATTCACGAGTAATTTCCTGCATTACAACTTTTTCTCTGGCACCCCTGATGAAGCTTTATTCACAAACGAATTATTTGAAAAAACTAAACACAAGTAATTCGCCCTGAAAAATAGGCCAAAAGTGGTCAACTTTGGGAGGCCATAAGTTATGACATACTGGGACTAGATTATTCGAGAGATTATTGTTTTTTTTTTGAATTACTCAAAATTGCATCTACTTTGATTAAAATCATTTTTTGAAATCACATTTTTTCGTTTTTAAGGCATTCTCGACAGGGCTGCCTCTTTGAACGCCTAACACCTCATTGTTTCCGGCAGATGGTCGGTCCGGGATTTTCTACCTTCAGCCGCAGCCATATGACTCTCTTTGTCGCACCTCTAACAGGCTCTGATCCGATCGGGTCCCTTGCAGTTCGCTTCCATGTGGCCAAAGCCTTGACAGCACTAGCATCTTCGAACCTCCGTCTCCTTCCGCAATCTACATTCTACAGGACACCATCCCATCCCCAGATGTCCTGTGTGTTCCAATCTTGCTGTCAGTTCTTCTCTCAGCTCCAAAATACGCTTCAGGATCCCTTTGAAGGTCTTGTTCGTAAGGCTGACCATCATATCTCTACTTTCTAGTTGTTTCTTTTCCGAAGTGTCTCCTCATGGCTTCTTCTATACCTTTTGTCGGTCCTTTGTTTCGTCGAGGTCCAAGAACTTGACCTCGGTACAGGGAACGAGCTCGCGCACGTTAGCCCCAACGCAGAAAAGTTTGACCTGCCATACTCTGCAGGAGCTAACTCAATGAGGACTTCACCGTTCTTGGTTTGTCTGACATCCCTGAGTTTGACGTCAAGGGTACCCAGGTTCACCTTTTGTTTGAGGTTCCTAAGGACCTCGGCGTAGCTCAGACCCTGGGACGGTTTTATTAGAACGGCCTCGGGTCAAGATCGCTTCTGTAATTCCTTCTTCCTCTTCGTGATTTTGGTTGCAGATGTTATCACCACACAGCCCTCCTTCTTAGGTATTGAGTTCGCTACTGCAGCGGGGCGGGTCCTCGCCTTCTTCAGCTTTGGCCTTAGTGGAACTTGCTTCTTTCCATGAACGAGTGTGGAAGTTTCCAGGGCTTCATCAGTCTGAGTCAACGTTTGGCTTGTGTCCATTTTGAGGCGTGCCTTTTCCTTTGCTTCCTTTAGTTTCTTTCCAACTGACAGGCCAAGACCGTGCTTTATAAATTTGCATAACGACTGCGCGTTGCTTACGGCTTGTTTTATTTTGAATCCTACTCCTTTCGCTGGGTCCAGACCCTGCCTGATTGCCGAAAACATATTGCTTTTTGACTTGTTTTACGACTTACGTCGAGCTCCTCCTCCACATCCAATTCTTCTCCTAACACGCCACACACACTTCGATTCTAATATTGCTTTGTCCTAATGTTGTGCCCACAAGTAGCTAGGGAAGTACCGGTCCACCCCTGGTGGGCCCCGCACGCAGAGATAAGGTCTAAATACGCTGGGTAGCGACCTAGTATCACAGAGATTCCCCATTCAATCCCATTCAGCCTTCGGCACGGTTTTTAATAGAATTTGTTAACGGATTGGCTTGGAAGTTATTCCTTCGGAATCATCCCTGGGCCATCTTCCGCGATTGCATATTAAGTTATACAACCGTATTTAGGAGAAACCCCCGGCATAGGATTCTTGTGTGTTAATCCACGTTGTGAGTGTAATTGTCGATTTTATTACCTCGGAGGCCTGAATAACATGACATCGTCAGCTAGCAACCAGCAACACGTCACATGTTTACATTCAAAACAACCTCACTAAATATAAAACAATCGATTGATTTCTTTCACGGTTCGAATAAAAACGTATAATAGTTTTCATGGACAAAAAAATTCACCACCATTTTTGCAAATAAATTAGGCTTTCAGGACGGCAACTGCCACTTCCGGCCGCTAGGAGCGCTAGTGAGCGTGGAGACACAAGATGTCGACGATGTCTGCTGTTCGCATTATATTTGTCACATTATATCAATTGGTTTTGCTCATCTTTGGTTGAGAATTTTCTGACGGAAACTTTACATTAAAAAAGGTTTATATGTTGTGAACTTAAGCACTTGCCTTATTCGCGTTCATAGCTTGTGGACATTAAGCTGTCGGATCATTGCAAAAAAACAATGACAGTTACTCCAAACTCACGGTAATGTTTACTGTTTTCCAGTATAAACAGGTAATAGCAGACAGTTTATATGCTAGTCAGGGTAATTATTACTTTCTACCTATACCAGCAGGTAAAAACAATGGTGAAAAAGTTATTATATTTTGTATATAATGGACAAAACACTAATACTTTTAATTTGTTTTATTCAGAAAAATGTATAAAATTTATCAAACGAATGAAAAATATCACTATCTTGTCCACTATGTATAAAGTATGTCTAATTTTTCCCCCTGGGAATACAAAATTACCTGCAGCAAAATGTACTCCTAGTTTTTTCTGCTATCCTGAAAATGGTTAGGAATCACGAGATGATTGGCAAAGAAGTGTTCCTTTACAAAGCCGCGGAGCCGGCAGCCGAGACCCCATTGGCCTGGATCCGATCAAAAGTGAGGAAAGTGAATTACTTCATCTAGATGCCTCGCTTCTAAAAGCCTAAGTCAAGATTCTCGAACAGCTTCTCGACAAGCAAATTCAGGAAAACTTTTACAGAAATATAGATGATCAGCCCTGGTCGAAGGAGCTAACGTTTACATTCCTTAAATCATCCGGGCCTAATTCAGGCATAGGGTTACATTTCTCGCGTGTCAGGACGGTATCATTTCTAGCTGAGTATACCGTAGCCGCATCTTACGTCAAGAAGTTCCGAGTGATGGGTGTAGAGCGTGTCATGCACATACTGAGTACCTAGCACTCATACTATCAAGATGTCCCACTCACGCGGAAACGACATATCTCCACGGCCACAATGCGGCCGTAAGAGTGCTTTACTACCATCTTTGTCACTCTTACGTTGTTGGCCGTAACCCAGCCTTACTGAACGCTCCGAGGGAGATAGAGTTAATTGTCCAGAACAAGAAGTGCCGTATTTTCTGGATTTACGAGTTTCGAAAAGTGGTCCCCATTGCACGCTCGACGCCTGTCATCTTTCTCCAGGACTTCGAGAAATGAAATATGTTCGGAACCGGATTCTCGGCTCCGGTCGAATACAAAATCATAATCGAAGAAAGAGAAAAGCAGAAGAGGTATCGAGACCTTAGAAGGGAACTGCCAAAATATTGATTCCGGGATATTCGAATAAAAGGATTGCCCTTGTGATCGGTCCTCTCGGAGGTGCAAAGCTGTCGCTGGTTCATAACTTCGAAGCCATACCCGTGTGCCAACAAAATTGCCAGACACTTGCGGAATGGATGCAGAGAGCTATTATTGTAGGGTCGCTCCGTGTCATCAAGACACACGAAAGTTTCGCCAGGCTGTCGTTAGGACTTCGTCGTGCCCCGTGTCCACCCATTTCATGGTCTTCAGACGTGGCTGTAGATGTGATTTACCGCGGTTCTACTAGGAGTTAGTGTCAATTTCATGGATAACAGTTTCTCTTAGGGGGACCCTTTGGTTGTTGTTAAATCTTTTTTTATTAATTGAATATACATGCAGTGAGGGGTCGCCTATATATTACGAAACGCTTTTTTGGACTATTTTTTAACCCACCCTCCCCTCATTGTTACGTAAATTTCAGAAATCTTATTTGTTCACTATAAATACAATGTTTTTACTGTGACAATAAAAATAACTATACGTAAGTTGTGGTATTCTATAAGGATGACCAGTGTCTTTTTACAAATTTTTCGGATACCACTTTCAGCCACCACAGAGAAGTTAAAAGTTTCAAAATCGATTGATGGAATAAAAAGTTCACAGCTGGCAAAAACTTTACAGCGGGCAAAAACGTTACAGCGGGTAGAAACTTTGTATGCAACTGCTACTGACTTTTTTCCCATTTGTTTTCTGTAAAAATTAATGATAATTACAAACTGTCTCATCCCGAAACTCGGAATGATTAATCAAATATTTTTTATGAGTTACTGAAAGATATCTAGAAATGTTAATTCATTAAATTGCGTAAAAATACGGAAACTTTGTGAGTGTATTAAAAGAGAGAAAGCTTGAAACTTAGCGAGATTATGATAATTAAAACTAGCTGTGAATTCGATCTCGAGTGTTTCCACTTTGTATTTGTAATTATATGGGGCTCATTTCATGAGCACTTTGCTTCCCGTTAGCAAATGTATTTGCTTCCTCATAAAGGAAGCATTAGTTTTTTTTAATAATAGAAAAAACAAAGTCTTAATTATGCTCAATTTAAAAATAGAAATTTACCAAAAAATACAAAATTACAAAATAATACAAAAAAATTTTAAATACAAAGACAAATCAGACAAATCAAATTTTTTATTCAAAGTTATAATTTTTCGAGCTGGAAAAGGGAAAGGAAAAGTTCTGTAGCACCCTATCCCTTTCCCAGCATTATGATTTCTTCACAAAAATTGTCAGAATTACTCTATTTGAAAATTTATGATCAAAAAGTATTTTCTATTTATGCGTCAATTTTGAATTATGTCGATGAAAAAAGTTTTCCTGTTTGAAAAAGATGACACAAATATTATATATGAGCATAACTTCCTTAATCTTCAATAAAGTGTACTAATATTATAGATCAATCGATTTGTCTCGAATCAACACATCTATTCTGTTCTTGCATCAACTTTGAATTATGTTGATGAAAAAAGTTTTACTATAGAAAACCGATTTGAAAAATATATAAATGACCATAACTTCCCTACTTTTTAGTAAAATGTATTAATATTATAGGTCAATCGATTCCTCTCGAATTAAGGAATCTTTTGTATTGTTGTATCAAGTTTGAATTATGCTGATGAAAAAAGTTTTACTATACAGAACCGATTTTTAAAATAATACTGAGTGCTAAAAAAATGCAATAAATAATTTAGAAAATCCTCCAGTCAGTTTCAAGATATTAGTGAGGGAACTAAGCCCTCCTTATTTCATAAATTTATCTACAACCGTTTTTTAGTTATCCTGTTCACAAAAAAGTGTGACATCCACACATCCAGACACACAAATCGGCACGTACAAACACATCCGGAAAATTGCTTCGAACATTGTATTAGGCATTTTTAAATTGGGGAAAGTTTAACTAAATGAATTTAAAATTTTTTGAAAATGTTACCATTACAAAGCTTCCTCGAGGGGGAAGCAAAAAGAGAAAATCTTGCCAAGTTTAAAGCTTTTTTCCTTTTAATACATTTACAATGTTTATGTAATTTGCACAATTTATTGATAAATTGAACAATTTACATAGATATCTTTTAGAATTACTTGGGAAACTTTGATTTCAATGAGTTCAATTTCAATTTCAATCAATTTCTGTTCTGACTCTACTGATAACTTTTTACTTGGCAAATTTTTTTGAAACTATTAAAATATACAAAAATGCTTACACCAAGTGCGGAAGTGATAAAGACTAGCGGAAATATGCTACAAGCTGTTGCAGTAGCTAATTACTAAAGAACCGATCTTATTACATAAGAATTACTAAATCTCCAAAATGATAATTGAATCGAAAATTCTTGAAAAACGGATGCAGAATTTATCAACAGCCTTATCTTAAAATTTCGGTACCAATTGGTAGACAAATAGTGTATGCTGTAGGTGTGTCTAATTACTGTAAAATATGTTTATGTTCATAAAAAGTACTAAATCTGGAAATATAGTATATGAATGACAAGTTTCTAAAAAATGGTTAAAGAATTCTATTTGACAGACTTATCTTGAAATTTTTGTACCAATCGTTCAAACAGTGTAAAACTGTATAAGCTTTAGGTCTAATTACTAAAAATGATACATTTTAAATATTTTCTGAATCTTCTAATTTAAGTTTAACAAATATAGAACTGACTGATATATACAATACATACATGTACGATAACTAGCATAACATAGAGCATAACATGAAATATTTCTTTTTTATTTAACATGGCCTTTCAGAGTGAAATCTATATTTTGAAAGATTCGCAATCAAGCTTCATCCAAATTTGGATAAATTAAAAGTTTTTGTTTTAATACCAAAAAATAACGTTAGAAATTTAAAAAAATGAGATTTTTGGAAAAACGACACAAAATGCGAAAAAAAATGAATAAATAAAAGTTGCTCATCCAGCAAAAATAGGTCGCGTAGTTTTTGTTTCAATCGCCAAAAATAACCCTTGAAGAATTTTTTTCAATTTGAAAACTTTTGCGTAATTTTGGAAAATCGACACAAGATGAAATTAATTAATACAATATACATTTAAAATAATCGAGTTGAACATGATATACAAATGTTCGCGCTTCCGAAAAATTATAATCGAGTGTGAAGCACGAGATACATGATGAGAATGTGTTCGTTACAGCCGAAGGAGCTTTAACAGAAGAGAATTCACTATCACCAAATTACAGTTTCCATGGTTTGGCCATCAATTTTAAAGGGTCTATTCACAAATGTGGGACAAGTACGAATACCAAGCCTGTAGCGCCAGGGAAATACATTATAGAGCACGAATCGCGAGATGAATATTATCGAGCGCGAAGCGTGAGATCAAACAGACGCACATATTAGGCTCGCTCAAACTTACGATGAAACTCAAATATGCCCACACCTGCGGCAGATTTCTTTAGACGTAACTGTATAAACTATCTTCTCACATATCTATTTTATACAGTTACTAATGTTTAAATTAAAAATTTTAAATAATTTTAGGACACGAGCACAATCTTAATTTCTTGTATGAACTGTCAATCAGAATGAATGTCAATGCAATGAAACTGTCAATTTTCAAAAAGAATTGGTTTGAAGAAAGATATGCCCTACATATTGATGGCAACTGCGATAGAATCAATAGAGGTTTCAAAGTTTCAAGTTTCCTGTAAACTGGAGAATAAGGTTAAATCTATTTGAATATATGTTTCTCAAGTGCTCTTCAGAAAGTAGAATAAACTCAAGATAATTACGACAATATTTTCCTACGCAGGAATACTTATAAACTGAACCTAATTTTCTTGAATTAAAATCTGCAAAATGAACAGCTTTTTCACAGTAATCTTTTATTTTTTAAACAATTATGAAGCTACTGAAGATCTAAAGTCATCAAAGGCAATTAATACAAGACTTTGACATACTTCCCAATGTTTCGTATTATTAAAATGAGGAAACTGTTGACTATTAGTTTTTCTTCACGTCACAACTATGTAAAAGAATTAATTTTTTAATCTCTAGTGAACCACTTCTCTATTCAAACTACATAATTGCAATGATACAAGAAAAGTGAATCAATCCTCAAGAATAATAAGACACGCAAGCGCACATATATCCCATCAGAGGATAACTTTTTGATGTGAGTCCTTATAGTCTTTAGTATCAAACGCGACTACGACCAATCATAATATATACTTTCTTTGAAGAAAATACGTTGCAAATGTCAAATCAGGCCCAGGAAAGTTTTTCAAAGTACTCAATAAGAGGTTGTCGTGCAATAGGTCTTTTAATAGGTCTTTGGCCAATGGAGTTTTCGCCAGTTCAAAAAATTATTAAATTGATTCTAAACTTCATATGTTGTTTCCTTTTGGGTTTTGTATTTATTTCAAGTTTCCTTCATGGGTCTTTAGTACTGAAAGACTTACAACAAAAAGTGATACTTGCAGGACCAATGAGTTATGTATTTATGTGTATGTCAAAATACACATTATTAATGTATCGCGGTAAGGGGATAGAAAAATGCTTGAACCACATACAAGAGGATTGGAAACAAATAAATGATAAAGAGCAGGTAGAAGCCATGACGAAAAATGCTAAATTTGGAAATTATTTGACGATTGTGAGTGCGATTTTTATGTACAGTGGTGGTTTCTGGTTTTATTTTGTGACACCTTTTATAGCTGAAAACATTGTAACGGAAAAGAATATCACAATTAAACCGTATCCAGCTCCAGTTTTTGGAAGTTTTTTTACAAACGGCTACAGTCCAATCTATGAAATTGTTTTTGCTACTCATCTTATCACAGGATTTGTGGAAAATTCTGCAACTGTTTCAGCATTTAGCTTTGCAGCGGTTTTGACTTTACATGCTTGTGGGCAATTTGACGTTGTTATGCTTCTTTTGCATGATATTGTCAGTGGGGATAGAGAAAAACACAAATCTGTGAGTGAACGATTAAAAATGACTGTGAATCGACATTTGAGAGTCCTTAGGTAAGAAATCTTTTTAAAAATCTACAATGTTATTACAAATAAGTTTATGAACAAAAATTAAAAAAGTATGAGAATGTCACTGAAAACGAATGTTTGTATGAAAAACTAAATAACTAAAATCCAAATGTCTAAAGGTATTCATTTTCAGTTTTGTTTCTCGCTTGGAAGACTTGTTGTGTGAAATGTGTCTGATCGAAGTATTTGGTTGTACACTAAATTTGTGCTTATTGGGTTATTATATAATTACGGTAGGAAATACATTCTTCCGCATAACTGACTTTTGTAGAATAAAATAGTGTAATTTTCTTATATAAAAATGAGTTTAAAAAGATATACTTCATCTTTACTTTTATCGCAGGGATGGAAGCAATCGGACATGACTTTAGTAACGTCTTGTAGCATTATAATGGTATCTTTCATTTTCAATATTTTTATATACTGTTACATTGGGGAACTATTAACAACACAGGTATATGTTTTAAAATGCAAAATATTTCTGATACAACCATAGAATGATTTAAGCTACAAATTTGGTACTGAATAAACTTTTTTTCTGTGAAGACTAAGGAATAAATATAATTCTAAAAATTCAAATGCAAATTTGTATGCTGCATCGAGAAGTTATATTAAAAAATATTTGACAGGCCGCGAAAGTGGGAGAATCTGCATACAAGATAAAATGGTACAACTTGCCAAGAAGTGTAAGTCTCGACATGATTTTTGTAATCAGGATATCACATTATCCAGCCAAACTCAGTGCCGGAAAAATAATTATATTGTCAATGGACACTTTTGGTACTGTAAGTATACTCGATTATTTTCCATCAATTTGAATAATAATTATTCTTTATTTTTAATGTAGGTAATCCGATCGTCTGCAGCCTATTTCAACGTATTGTGGCGAATGTCTCAATGAATTTCTCTCTGATGTCGATTTTCTAAAAATAACTTGCAAAACATGTATTTTTTTTGTTTGTTTACTTAAATCATGAATCCACTATTAATCTTCAAAAATTAATTTTTGATTTGACAATTTTAAAAAAATAAAGTTAAAATCCTGTCGAAAAAAGAAAACTTGAAAATTAAGGCAAATTCTAGTATCACGGAAAATTCCGTAAGGGTAGAGAATTCGGAAAAGGAAATTTAGCACAAAAGAAACAACCATTTTATAAGAAGGTTATGTACATTTTCTTGTTATATATCTTCAATATATGTATTTTTCTAAACTATTTATTATAGCAGAAAATGAAGGTTTAGGCAATGAACAAAATTGAAGCAGGTAAAATTGCTTACATACCTATCTTTTTCTAAATGAAAACTTGAATATAATTTCTCAAGTTTCTTTTGTGAGATATATAACTTTGTTTAGGCTTTTTTCAGATTTTGTAATCTTATTATTGAAATTATTACCAGTTTCGGATTCAAACCTGGTCTACGGTGTTTTTTTACATTCTCATCATAATGGAAAGGTATTGGTGTCTGTCTATCTGTCTGTACTCTGTATTCCGTATTCTGTCCGTAGACTATAGGCACGATAACTTTCGAAAGAATAATCAGATTGGATTGTGCTTTGGCACACTTTTTTAAGGCCTAAAAATGAAGAACAAGTTCGTTAACGAGCTTTTTTGGATCAAAATTCAAAAAGTTAGAGCATTTTGAAACACAATACTCGGAAACTTGAATCTTATGATATTTTTTGATAAAAATAAAAGTATCAGAGTTATAGCATTTTGAAAATAAAAATAAATGAGAAAACGAAAATGAACAATTTAAGCGGAACAACGCACGATATGAAAAAAGTCAAGAATATAAAAACGTTGCTTTTTTAAAAGTCCTACAAGATTATCATAACAAATTTTTGAATTTTTCCGAAAAAAACAAAAATTCAAAATTTGATCGCACACAAAATAATGAAAAACTAAAAATTCAATTTTGCGACCAAACTATGCAAGATACAAAAAGAGATGTGAAGAGTAAAATTGTGCACCCGAAAAAGATCTACAAGTTCATCAATAATCACTTTTTAATAGGACGCTTATTTTTCTTTTATTCGTAAGAAATAACATTAAAAATTTGAAAAATTAATTTTTGTACAAACGATACAAGCTATGAAGAATAAAATTGATAGGCAAAAGTTGTTCACTTGAAGAAGATCTACGATTTCGTTATTTATCATTTTTAGAAAGGGCGAGTCAATTTTTTTTAATCATAAAAAATTAGAATAAAAATAAAAAAATTGAATTTTTGGAAAAAGTACACGAGTTGCAATAAAATGTATAATAACAACATTTTTTGTATAGGATGTGCACTTTATTAAATTACAAGAACATGGCAATGAAAATACGTATGTTTCAATACCAAGACATATTATGAGTTGTGATGATATAGGACCCCGCAAACATCTATGGAAAATATG
>CAKNXH010000053.1:384937-420524 GCA_932178445.1 Andricus quercusramuli | reverse complement strand
TATAGAAAATGAACATTTTAAGCCAAACAACGCACGATACGAAAAAAATGCCAAGAGAAGAAAAATTTTTCTTTTGGAACACCCTAAAATATTGTCATAAGACTTTCCTTAATTTTCTTTAAAAATCGAAAATTCTAATTTATATCTTACAAAAAATAATAAAAAATAAAAAATTCCATTTTACGGTCAAACCATACAAGATACGAAAAATCATGAATAGATAAAAATTGTGCACTCGAAAAAGAACTACAAATTTGTTATTAATTATTTTTTGATGGGACGTGTAATTTTTGTTTCATTTGTAAAAAAATGATTCAAAAATAAATTAAATGCAATTTTTGGATAAGGGACACAAACCACGAAAAAAATTAATAGACAAAAGTTGTTCAATCAGAAAAGAGCTACACATTCTTTATAAATAATTCTTTGATAGGATGCGTAATTTTTGTTTCAATCGTGAAAAATAACATTAACAATAAAAGAAAATTTAGAAAAATGACGCCAGGTACGAAAAAAGATTAATAGAAAAAAGTTATTTACCAAAAAAGATCTACAAACATGATTTAAACTTTTGTTACAAAAATATTTAAAATAAAAAAATTATTTTTTTGCGAAAACGATACACGCTACAATAACATTTTATCTAACAAAATTTTTCACCTACATTACATTTACAAATTTTCTTAGAACCACTTTACGCTAGGATGCAAATTTTTGGTTCAAATCGTAAAAAATAACATTGAATATGAACAAATTACAATTTATGGAAAAACGACACAAGTTGCAATAAAATGTATAATAACAAAATTGTATTTTTTAGAGGTTGCGCACTTTTTTCAATTATCGAAAGAACGTGGCTGACTGCAATTACACATTGGCAGGGTCAACTAAATCTCATAGCACTGAGGTTATTCAATGTAACCTATTGTACTGTACCCTTGAATCTTTTATGTATCTTGAACTCTCCAATGAGGCCGGGTTCCGTCATATATTCGTTTATCGCCGTATTGGGAAAGTCTTCAAAATCATCTGCTTCACAGGAATGATTTCCAAAATGCTCCACTCTGAGGTTTACAAGCATATCACAGATATTCTGTAGGTAATTTTGACAAGAAAAATGCATAATATGTGCACACCATTGATACTGTGAAAATTATTATTCAAACAATAGTTAAAGAATTAATTGTTTTTTTTTTTTAACGAAAATGAGAAAAAAGCGCATCCTTAATGTACTATAGGTGCATATATGCCACTTAATTGCTCAAATACATACGGTAGCAGTAAATTTTTTAGTACATGCAGAGCCCCCTATAATCAATCCTGCTACCGTTTTTTCACAGGATATGCACAAAACACTGAAAGATTATTTTTTTTTAGATTTACGAGTAATTTCCTGCACTACAACCTTTTCTCTGGCACCACTAATGTAGCTTTATCCACAAACGAATTATTTGAAAAAAATAAACACGAGTAATTTGTCTTGAAAAATAGGTAAAAAGTGGTCAACTTTGGGATGCCATACGTTATGACACACTGGGACTAGGTTATTGTTTTTCCGAATTACTCAAAATTACATCTACTTTAAATAAAACCGTTTTCTTAAATCACATTTTTTTGTAAAATTAACAAGAATGTTCAAAAGAAAATAAGCAGGGTCCACACTTCCCAATCTTGTGAGACTTTCACCCACTAAACTTCATCACACTTTCCTTCTTGGCAGAATGCCCCCCGGAAACTGCTTTCAAATTACTTTAAAGCGTGCCATTTTCAGGATTTCTAGGGCTTCTACTGGTTTAATTCTTTTGCGCCATTGTGTCCCAACCAAGATGTAAGCATCGGTCTCAGTAGCACGACAATACCGCGCAAAGGGCTCGTCGGTCTTCGACATATTGGTTGGGCCTCGTTCTTTCGCTCAGTCCTTACACCTCATTGTTTCTGGCTATATGAATCTGTTTCTCACACCTTTAATATAGGCTCTGATCCAATCAGGACCTTTACTGTTCGCTTCCATGTGGCCAAATCCTTGACAGCACTAGAATATTCGAACCTCCGTCTCCTTCCGTAATGTACAGGTCACCCATCCTAGCCCCAGATGACCTGTGTGTTCCAGCCTTGCTGTCAGTTCTTCTTTCAGCTTCACAAAAGCCTTCAAGTTCCCTCTGAAGGTCTTGTTCGTAAGGCTGACCATCATATCTCTAATTGTTTCTTCTCCGAAGTGTCTCCTCATGGGTTCTTCTACCTTTTGTCGGTCCTTTGTTAGCCCCACCGCAGAAAGCTTTGATCTGCCATATCCTCCAGGTGTTACCTGAATGAGGACTTCACCGTTCTTGGTTTGTCTGACATCCCTGATTTTGATGCCAAGGGTATACTGTTTCACCTTTTATTTGAGGTTCCTAAGGACCTCGGCGTAACTCGAACCCTGGGCCCGTTTTATTAGAACTACTTCGGGTCAAGATCGCCTCTGTAATTCCTTCTTCCTATTTGTGGTATTGATTGCAGATGTTATCACCACACAGCCCTCCTTCTTAGGTGTTGAGTTCGCTACTGCAGCGGTGCGGTTCTCGCCTTCTTCGACTTTGGTTTTCGTGGAATTCGCCACTTTCCATGAAGGGGTGTGAAAGTTTCCAGGGCTTCATCAGTCTGAGTCGAAGTTTGTCCTAATTTTGTGCTCACAAGTAGCTAGAGAAGTACCGGTCCACCCCTGCAGAGCCCGCACGCGGGAGTAAGGTTTTCATACTCTAGGTGGCGACCTGATATCCTAGAGATACTGTTAGGAATACCACACTCTTTTCCCATTCAGCCTTCGGCACGGTTGTTAATAGAATTTGTTAACGCCTTGGCTCCTAAGTTATTCCTTCGGAATCATTCCTGGACCATAGTCCGCGACTGCTTATTAAGTTATATAACCATATGCAGCAGAAACCCTCGGTAGAGGATCATTGTGTAATTGTCCCCGTTGTGAGTGTAATTGTCAATGTTCACCTCGGATGCCTGGATAACTTGACATCATCAGCTTGCAACCCGCAACACGCCACATGTTTACATTTAAAACAACCTCACTAAAGTTAAAACAATCGTGTGATTTTTTTCGCGTTTCAAATAAAAACGTATAATAGTTTGCACGGATGAAAAAATTCACCATCATTTTTGCAAATAAATTAGGTTTGCAGGACGGCGACTAACATTTGCGGCCGCATGGAGAAAAATATAGATAATAATGAAGACTATCTAGATATTATACTGGTAAATATCTTAGCGATTTAACTATGGGACAGAAATCTAGATATTGAAGTAGAGCATCCATAGATATTAAAAAGAAAATTTTACTTGACAATATCCAAGATATTAAAGGGTAGAATCTAGGATATTCAGGAAATATTTTTTAATTATGCAAAAATTACCTGTAAAGCATGCCAATTTCTATAAAATATAAAAGGATTTTACATAGCTGTTCTCTTCTTTTGATATCCGAATCCTCGAGCATAGATAATAGTATGCTGTTCAAGGCTAACATAAGTGATGCCTGTAGCGCCAAATCCTCATTTTTTTCAGAAAATTATGATATCCATATCAAAAATCACGTAATTCATTTTCCGCACAAAATTGTTAATGCAGTATATATGCGAAAAACCACAACACACATGACGATTGCTCAAGATACGGACAAAGCGGGGATAAAATCTTTTGTCACCACGCCACACGTCAATTACATTGCTCCGATAGAATTTCACTTTTTTAATATCTTAGATATTAAAAGTTAATATCACAGATTTTATTCTTTCAATATAAACAGGAATTGCCCTTTAATATCTTGTATATTGAATAAAAGATATTAGATATTATACCGTAAGATCTACATATTATGGCTAAATATCAAAGTATTGAATATCTACTTTTCAATATCTATTTATCTCCGTGCGCTAGGAGCGCTAGTGAGCGTGGAGTCACAGGATGGCGACGACATCTGCTATTCGCATTATATATGTCAAATTATATGAATTGGGTTTGCTCATCTTTAATTGAAAATTTTTTGACAGAAACTTTACTGGTTGCCAGTACAAACAAGTAATAGCAGACAGTTTATATACTACTTGGGGTAATTTTTACCTTCTATCTATACCAGCAGGTGAATACTCAGGTGAAAAAGTTATGTATAGTTTGTATATAATGGACAAAACACTGATATTTTAATTTGTTTTATACAAAAAAATTAATAAAATTTATAAAACAAATACAAAATATCATTGTCTTGTCCACTATATACAAACTATATATGGGTAATTGTCAAATTGAAGGCAAACTCGATGTCCCAGTGATATAACATCAACTTAGAAACTCGTGCTGATTTTTTTTAATTGTAATAAACACTCATTATTATCCTCTACAAAATGGTCAGTTCTTTTTTGTTCATTTCTGTTCCTATTAACTTTAATTTAATATATGAAAACCCCAAACGTCATTACCGTACGGCGTCTCAACCTCACTTTGCACAATGATAAACTGATTTTCTCCTTTTTTGAGACAGTAACCTGAAAATCGCTTAACGTATCAAGTTGTAAACTTCACATGAACATAAATTTAATGTATGCACATTTTGTAAGTCAAATAAATAATATTGTAAAAGCCTTGAAGTTTGTCCCTCAATTTTTGCCCTTTTAGACGTCATTACCGTACGTCTTTTTTTCTAGTAAAATATTGTAGTTACAGTTGAGTAATAAATACGAAAATATTAGGCATATCGTTCAATACAAGATTTTATAAAACTGAGCTTAAAATATTAAATGTCTTTTTTGTGAATCCGATATTAAAACTGAAAAGTGCATCTTGACAACAAAAACGTCATTCCCATACGTGCGTTGAAAACCATTTTCGGGGTGAAAAAATTTATAAAAACCATTCCGTTACTTGCTTGGCGGTGTTTTCTTTCATAAGTAGGGGACTTTTCATAATTAAAATTTGTTATTCTTTTATAAACATTAAAAAAGGATAAACTTTAACATTTCTGTCGCATCATTACCGTACGATACAATAGAACAGCGTACGACTGATTATATGCGCGTACGCATGAATTCATTATTATTTCTTATTTGCATAATTGCCCCGTTTGAATAAAAAATTTTTACATGTGATAAGATCAATTTCCCTCGTGAAATATTTAATTCCTAATAATAATATGATTGCCACTGTAGGAGCTAAAATTTGCCTACAATTTGATAATTACCCATATAACTTCGTCACCTGGGAACAGAATGTACTCCTAGTTTTTTCTGTTCTCCTGAAAATGGTCAGGAATCACGAGATGATTGGCGAAAAAGCGTTCCTTTACAAAGCTGCGGTGCAAGCTGTCCACGGACACAATGCGGCCCTAAGAGTGCTTTACTACCACCTTTGTCACTCTTACGTTGTTGGCCGTGACCCGGCCTTACTGAACGCTCTGAGGGAGATAGTTAATTGTCCAGAACAAGAAGTGTCGTATTTTCTGGATTTACGAGTTTCGGAAAGCAGTCCCATTGCACGCTCGACGCCTGAAATCTTTCTTCAGGACTTCGAGAAATTGAATATGTTCGCAATCGAATTCTCGGCTCCGGCCGACAACAACATCACAGTCATGGAAAAAAGAAAAGCAGAAGAGGTATCGAGACCTGAGAAGGGAACTATCACACTTTATCCCGCGATATTCGAATTAAATGATTGCCTGTGTGATCGGTGCTCTCGGAGGTACGAAGCTATCGCTGGTTCGTAACTTCGAAGCCATACCCGTGTGCCAACAAAATTGCCAGGCACTTACGGAATAGATGCAGAGAGCTATCATTGTTGGGTCGCTCCGTGTCGTAAAGACACACGAAAGTTTCACCAGGCTGTTGTTGTGATTTCGTCTTGCCCCGTGTCTCGTGATTCACCGCGGTTATACTGGGAGCCAGTGTCAATTCCCTGGATGGCAGTGTCTCTTAGGGGGACCCTTCGGTTGTTGTTAAACCTATTTTTTGAATTGAATATACATACAGTGGGGGATCGCCTATATATCACGCAACGCTTTTTTGGGCGGTTTTTGAACCCACCCTCCCCTCATTGTTACGTAAATTTCAGCAATTTTATTTGTTCACTATAAATACAATGTTTTTACTGTGACAATAAAAATAACTACACGTTAGTTACTATACTACTAATTAGTATACTACATAGAAGTTAAAAGTTTGCAAATCGATTGCTGGAAGGAAATGTTCACAGGTGGCAAAAAATTTACTGTGGGGAGAAACTTTGTATATAAGTGTTACTAATTTTTTCCTATCTGTCTTCTGTAAAAATTAACTATAATTACAAAGTGTCTCATCCCGAAACTCCGAATGATTAGTCAAATATTTTTCATGACATATTAAAAGATATCTAAAAATGTTAACTGATTAAATTGCGTAAAAATGCGGAAACTTTGTTAGTGTTTTGAAAGGGAGAAAGCTTGAAACTTAGCGAGATTATAATAATTAAAAAAAAGAAAATCTTGCCAAGTTTAAAGTTTTTTCCCTTTCAATACATTAACCGTATTTCTATAATTTGTGTAATTTATTGATAAATTAAACAATATACATAGATAAATTTCAGAATTACTTGGAAAACTTTGATTTCAATGAGTTCCATTTCAATTTCAATCAATTTCTGTTCTGATCCTACTGATAACTTTTCACTTGGCAAATTTTGTTTCAAACTACTAAAATATCCAAAAATGCTTACTATAAGTGCAGAAGAGATTCAGACTAGTAGAACATGCTACAAGCTGTTGTATGTATGTATACCATTTAGCCATTTCCTTTTCGGGGTAGGCGTGACACTACCCGATTCGGGTAGTGTTTCTAGGTGGATAGTTTCTTGTAGTAAATAACTACAAGTGTGGGCTCACCACACACACGACTAGCCAACAGCACGCAGTATCCCGAACGGTCACCCATCCAAGCACTAACCGCGCCCAACACTGCTTAACTTCAGTGATCTAACGAGAACTGGTTTTTTCAGCGTGGTATGGCCGTTGGTTGTTGCGGTAGCTAATTACTAAAAACCCGATCTTATTACATTTATAACATTCATTATACATAGGAATGACTCAATCTCCCAAAATGATAATTGAATCAAAAATTCTTGAAAAACGGATGATGAAATTATCAGCAGACTTATCTTAGAATTTCGATACCAATCGGTTGACGAATGGTGTATGCTGTAGGTGTGTATAATTACTGCAAAATATGTTTATGTTCATAAAAAGTACTGAATCTCGAAACATCGTCAATGAAATGAAACTGTCAATTTTTAAAAAGAATTTGTTTGAAGAAAGATATATCCTACATTCTGACGACAACTGCGATAAAATCAATAGAGGTTTCTAAGTTACAAGTTTTCTATAAACTGGAGAATGAGGGGAATTATATTTGAATAAGATATATGTCTTGCAAGTGCTTTTAAGAAACGAATATACTCAAGATAATTACGGAAATATTTTCCGATGCAGGAATACTTACTAAGTCCAATTTTTTTAAATTAAATTCCACAAGAAAAACAGTTCTTTTTACATTATTCATTTATCTTCTAAACAATTATCGAGTTATTGAATATTTAAAATCATCCATGGTAATTAATATAAGGCCAGAAAAGCCAACATACTTATCAATGTTTCATATTAATAAAATTAGGAAACTGTTGACTATTACTTTTTCTTCACATCACAACTATATAAAACAACTAGTTTTTTAATGTCTAGTGAACCACCTCACTATACATAGTGAGAGCAATTATACAAGAAAAGTGAATCAATCCTCAAGAATAATAAGACACGCAAGCGCACATATATCCCATCAGAGGATAATTTTTTTATGTTAGTCTTTATACATAGTCTTCAGTATGAAATCCGACTCCGACCAATCATAATATATAATTTCTTTGAAGAAACCACATTGGAAATGTCAAATAAATTTCAAGAAAGTTTTTCAAAATATTCAATAAGAGGTTGTCGCGCAATAGGTCTTTCAATAGGTCTTTGGCCAGTGGGACTTTCGCCAGTTCAAAAAATTATTAAATTGATTCTAAACTTCACATGTTATTTTCTTTTGGGCTTTGTCTTTATTTCAAGTGTCCTTCATGGGTCTTTAGTACTGAAAGATTTAAAACAAAGAGTGAAACTTACAGGACCAACGAGTTTCGTATTAATGTGTATTTCAAAATACACATTATTAATGTATCGCGGTAAGGAGATAGAAAAATGTTTGAACCACATACAAGAGGATTGGAAACAAATAAAAGATAAAGATCAGGTAGAAGTCATGACGAAAAATGCAAAATTTGGAGACTATTTGACGATTGTGAGTGCGATTTTTATGTACAGTGGTGGTTTCTGGTTTTATTTTGTGACACCTTTTATCGCTGAACCTATTGTAACGGAAAAGAATATCACAATTAAACCGTATCCAGCTCCAGTTTTTGGAAGCTTTTTCACAAACGGTTACAGTCCAATCTATGAAATTGTTTTTGCTGCTCAACTTATCAAAGGATTTGTGGAAGATTCTGCAACTGTTTCAGCATTTAGCTTTGCAGCGGTTTTGACTTTACATGCTTGTGGACAATTTGACGTTGTTATGCTTCTTTTGAATGATATTGTCAGTGGCGATAGAGAAAAACACGAATCTGTGCGTGAACGATTAAAAGTTACTGTTAATCGACATTTGAGAGTCCTGAGGTAAGAAATCTTTTCAAAAATCTACAATGTTATTACAAATAAGATTATGAACAAAAATTGAAAAAGTATAAGAATGTCACTGAAAACGAATGTTTATATGAAAAACTGAATAACTAAAATCCAAATGTCTAAAGGTATTCACTTTCAGTTTTGTTTCTCGCTTGGAAGACTTGTTGTGTGAAATGTGTCTGATCGAAGTATTTGGTTGTACGTTAAATTTGTGCTTATTGGGTTATTATATAATCACGGTAGGAAATACATTTCTTTGCAATACTGACTTTTGTAGAATAAAATAGTGTCATTTTCTAATATAAAAATAAGTTGAGAAATATTTTGGAAGTATGTAATAACAACTTTGAAAGTATTATTAGATTAATTATTAATTAATTGTATTAATTATATTAATATTTCGATGTTTCTAACTTTTCGTAGCTAATTTACTTCTAGTTATTTGATAATAATGATAACTCATATAGGTTAATTTTTACGTGAAAATTTTACTTTTATCGCAGGAATGGAAGCATTCGGACCTGACTGCAGTAACGTCGTATAGCATTGTAATGCTATCTTTTACTTTTAATATTTTTATATATTGTTACATTGGGGAACTCTTAACATCACAG
This sequence comes from Andricus quercusramuli, assembly GCA_932178445.1. Lineage (NCBI taxonomy): Eukaryota > Metazoa > Arthropoda > Insecta > Hymenoptera > Cynipidae > Andricus > Andricus quercusramuli. The sequence continues at coordinate 411,185 of CAKNXH010000053.1, read as the reverse complement.
GTATATGTTTTAAAATGCAACAAATTTTCAAAACAACCATATAATGATTTGAAGGGTTGCAGTACATAACTAAACCAATAAAATGGGAATTTTTCACAAGAGCGAAATAACATTCTGTAAAATCAAAATCACCATTTAAAGATAAAGTGAAAGTTTACCCCCGAGCTGGAGTGTTTCTAAATTGAGGCCAAAAAAGTATGATTGAAAAATACTATCCCGTTTCAAAAAATAGAATGTGGAAGTTTGCAATCTCAATGTGGCAGAAACCAAAAATTGGAACAGGCTTGGTTGGGAATCACGATAGAAAGTGCAATTTTCTGTTGACATAGAAAATAAAAACTTACTACCGATGTATTGAGTTGCTCAATTGTGAGAAAATGAGTTTGATTGGAAAAAGTTAACAAATTCATAATAAATCGTTTAAGAATTTTGATGGTCAAATTTCATAGGTTTTGAAAATCGTCTTTGGATAACGACTAAACATCTATTTTTCAATTTAAAAATATAATAAGAACCTGCTCGCGAGATATAGGGAGGTTGAATAAGAATAAGAAAGTTCTCATTCAAGAAGATGATTCTGTTCCGGGAAAATAAAGATTTAGTGTGATGGTATCGCAACGTGACAGATGATTTTTCGTTGAAAACTTAATGAAAAGAAGAAACGTATATATGTTTCTTTATAAATAAACGATGATAATTTTAAGAAATTTCGTTTCTGATCACAATGCAAGAAGTTAAGTGACAAAAACGTATAGAAGTGGCTTTTTGTAGAAAAGGAAGAATTATGATTCTAGGTTGGAACTTGATTGGTACTTTGATGCTGGAAAAAGTGGCAAGTAGTTATATTTAAGGGATTTTTCTTTGAAAAAACTAAGTATTTTATTATTTTGCTGCATTTAAAAACGTTAAGAAAGAGAGAGTTGGTTAGAAAAAGGTTTACAAAATGTATTTAATGTATTTAATTTTCTACGAATTCTTTATGCCAAAAGCCCATTTTCGGAAAAAATGTTGGTTACCAAGTTCTGTAATGCAACCCTTCATTTATACTACAAATTTGGTACAAAATTAACCTTTTTCTGTGAAGACTAAGGAATAGAAATAATTCTAAAAATTCAACTCCGAATTTTTATGCTGCATCAAAAAGTAATATTAAAAAATATTTGACAGGCCGCGAAAGTGGGAGAATCTGCATACAAGATAAAATGGTACAACTTGCCAAGAAGTGTAAGTCTCGACATGATTTTTGTGATCAGGATTTCACATTATCCAGCCCAACTCAGCGCCGGGAAAATAATTATATTGTCAATGGACACTTTTGGTACTGTAAGTATAATCGATTATTTTTCATTAATTTGAATAATAATTATTCTTTATTTTTAATGTAGGTAATCCGCTCGTCTGCAGCCTATTTCAACGTTTTATGGCGAATGGCTCAATGAATTTTTCTCTGATGTCGATTTTTAGAAAAAGCTGACAAACCTTGTATTATTATCTCTTTGTTTATATGAATTAAGAATCCACTGTTACTCTTCAAAAATTAATTTTTTATTTGACGACCTAAAAAAAATAAACTTAAAATCCTGTTGAAAAAGGAAATTTGAAAATTAAGACACGGCCTAGTATCAGGGGAAATCCGGTAACGGTAGAGAATTCGGAAAAGAAAATTCAACATAAAAGAAACAATAATTTTATGAAAAGGTTATGGCCATTTTCTCGTTATATAAATAATACGAAGAAAACTTTGGAGGTTAAGATTACCGGCATATAAATGATAGCTTCATATATCATCGTGTTTAGCTACTTTTACATCCACTTAATAACAACTTTGGTCGTTCTAGCACTTTTAACACTTCATTTTATGAAAAATACGTGAAATACTTCAAATGGAAGCACAAGATCTTGGCATTACATAACCTTACTTTTTTTCTGACGAGGCAGGAGTGCCAATGAATGAAACCATTTCAGAAGTCACGGTCTTGTCATTGGCACTGAGGTCCAAACGAAAAGAGACCATACTTTTTGTATTGTTTCCCCCTGGCACGACCTTTCCCTCTCCTAACATTGATAAATACTTTATTACCGAGGTTCGATTCTTATTGAATTTTAAATATTACTTTAAAATAACTACAAAAAATGAAACAGCTTTACCTGCTTATAACATTCCTTTAACAAAATTAAAACTGTCGCCAGCTAAAGATTTTCCTTAGATACCGTGATAAATCCTTGGCACCCTAAACATTAAAGAAAATTTAATATTTTGCAACTGGTCTTGACACTTTCTTCCATAAGTTGTATATATAGTTATGGGCAAAAATGGTAGAAGGATTAAAATAAGATCAGTAAAATACGATAAATGTTCACATTTTCCTAATATTTAACGAAAATTAGAGGGGGTGCCAATAACCGGCTTAGTGCCAACCACTAGTGCTCGTACCCTATATTATGGAAAGTTGTAGGCCCCGGAAGCTGCGATCATGGTTCCTTGAAGCAACCCATCCCGAAGCAACTGGAACGTGCACATCATCCACTCCTGCTCCTTCTATCCTAGAAGTTAAGCAAGAGCGGAAAATTTACGCAAGAGACTTTGTACAACACTGTTCCTTGGAGTCCGGTCTCTTGCCGCGAATGACCTTACGCAGCAGACGGCACAGTTGGAGATGAAGGTTTCACCTCTGGATACTTTTCTGGAGCTACCAATCTCTGTAGAATGTTACGAGGAACAGTCTTCACGGACCACATGAAATGATCCCAGGAGCACAGCCTTTTGCATCCAGCTCGCGATGTACATCGCCTAACGCTGGCAGGCCAGGATTTTGGTGAGTTGGCTAAGAAATGAAGAAAATCTTGATATTGTGCCCGGTTTTCTTCCTCTTTGCCGTGATATTACCATTGGCTGGTGCCGAGAATTCAATCACGTAAATTATCTTCGTCTTCAGATTTTCGAGGACAATATCAGGCTTTACAGCACTGATACGTTGAGTGGCGGAGAATGAGAAATTCCAGAAGATCTTACACTGATCATTCTCCACAACTGACTCAAGTTCCCCCTGGGCGTATGGCAAGACTGGTAATAGATCAACACCATAGAAGTGCCGAAGATGGTAATATACACTTTAAGAGCCACATTGTGTCTCTCTATGTACCCGTAGCATGCATATTTTGAGCATCCAATGAAAATAAATCCGAGTGTTTCTGGCTCTTGCTTGCACGCTCGGCAGTTGGTATCGTCTACAGGTACATTCATGATGCGCTCGCGGTGAACGAAGGTGTCTATAACGCCGTCTTGACAGGCGAAGAGAAATCCCTCAGTCTCCGATCTCAATCAACCAGACTTGAGAACGACTTTTGAACACCAAAGGTGTTGGTGATGCTAAGCCACGTATATAGGTAGCCATAAGAGAATCTGTGCTATTCAGAACTGAGCAGGCTGCAGCCAGAACCGTTCCTTGATGAAAACACTCTAAGTTGAGCAAACCTCTACCTCCTCTATCTCAAATGAGGTATATTTGAGGTAGGGAAGATCTAGGATGATGACTTTGATGGATAGTCATCACCTTGCGTATGCTTCGGTCAAGTAGTTTCAACTCATCGACATTCCATTGTACGGAATCAAACGTGTAGAGCCGTATAGGAACGGCCAGCATACTGGTCGCCTGAATCTTATTCTTCCCAGATGATTCGGAAGCCCACATTTTTCTAAGAACTTGGCGATAGTATTTTATCATAACGTAAATCATAAATGCATGAATTTCTCAAGTGTAGAATCTATTTTCTTAGTCATGTTCCATCCTTAAGTCGATACAAGACCTTTCAATTTCACGAAATAAAATTAATTATCATGAATGTCAGGTTGGTGATACTCTACCCTCAAATTATGGACAGTTGCTTGTATTTCGTGAAACTGAAAGATCGCCAATCAACAAAAGAATGAGACATGACTGAGAAAATAGGTTTTGAACTTGAGAAATATTACTATTCAGACCGTTATCACTTACCTTTACGTTTAGAATATTTTCTCCAAAAACGCGTGTGCAGTTACAGTCCATATGCTAACCTCCCTGACGGCTGACATTTCCACCTAGCCTAGCATTGCCGCAAAACATTTCAGTTGTTTTTTTGATTTTTAGTTGGAAAATTGCCAACCATTAAGAAAACACTGGAAAAAGACTGGCACACATGATACACATTATCGGCTATCTGCAAAGGTTGTATTGCTGGAACGGGTGGTATGTTCGCTGGGGGATGATGCTATTCTTCTTGCTAATAAAGAGCTTCATATCCCTTTCAGCATAAAAAGGGTACTTGATCTCTTAAATACTGAGGCGATGTATGAGCATATTCCGAGTGCATATTGACCCAACGCATGCATGTATCCCATGCATGTATCCCCTTCGCGCCGGCGAGCTTCTTTGCCAACAGTTAAGGATGTCCCTCCTGAGCTGGTCCGACCATTTAAAACGATCTTCTCATGTTTGTCGGGGACCATTGCCTAGTCGTCGCCTCGGTTCGGTCCTATTGCAACTCCCAACTGAACCATTGCCTCCATCCGAGAGAGGCCTATTGTGGGTGGCACTTCGCGATACTGGTAACGCAACGGCATAATTCGTTGCATTGGGAAGTTAGCCCAATGCAACGTGGCTGACTGCAATTACACATGGGAGGGTCATATAAGTCCCATAGCACTGAGGTTATTTAATGTAACCTATTGTACTGTACCCTTAAATCTTTTATGTATCTTGAACTCCTTGATGGTGTCGGATTCCGTCATATAGGCATTTATTGCCGTATAGGGGATGTCTTCAAAATCATCTGGTTCACAGAAATGATTTTCAAAATGGTTCACTCTGAGGTTCACGAGCACATCACAGTTGCAGATGATTTCATGTGCTGTCTCCTCACGAAAGCCACATTTTTGACATCGAGGATCGTTGTCGATGCACTATTTTCACCTGCTTTCCTTCCATGTTTAGGACTTCTTTAGACGACCTATTGAAGAAAGACACTGAGAATGAATATTATGAAAAACATTTGTTGATATTTCGGATATGTCTGTCGAACATTTTGATTTTCAACTTCAAATTCGTATGTGGAACGAATTCATATAGCTTTCTAAATTTTCTAGTGTTCAAAATATTTCAATTCAGTGCAGTGATGTCTTTTCCTTTTCCTCTCGTGCTCAAAGTGATATGTTGCCAAAGCTTTTTTGAATATGCAGTCGTATCTCAGGGATCTGACACTTGAAAAATAATAAAGATGCTCTGAGAGCTGATGGATTACATAAAGATTTTCATGTTTTTCAAGTTTCATTCACTAATTTAAATTTACATCTCTCGTCTCTCTTACTTTCATGAATGAATATGTAAGTAGGAGAAGAACAACAGATACTGAAGTTAACCCTCTGGTATCACTAAGTTAACACTTCGATATAATCAAGCTAACACACTCAGGATAATCAGGCTTACACTCCAGGACTGTCAACTTCACACTTTGGGATAGTGAAGCTAAACATGAAATGTTTACATCCTACGGATGGTACGCTACACCATCTAGAGAGCTGACTCATATTTAAAGCGCGATTAGAGTCAGCAACAACAATTACCCCAGATCGGTAATCATTACCCTGACATCTCGGGTATTCTTCTGTGTTTACTCACGTTGTGAGGGTGATTGTCAATATTTATCTCGAAGGCCTTGGCTACTTGACATCGTCTGCTTGCAACCAGGAAAACCTCACATGTTTACATCCAATACAGCCTCACTGAAGATAAAACAATCGAGTTATTTCATGCGCGGTTCGATTAAAAACTTATAATAGTTCGCACGGACGAAAAAATTCACCAACAAATTTGTAAACGAACTCTTTGCAGACGGCAACTGACACTTGCAGCCGCTATGACCGCTAGAGAGCGTGGATACACACAAGACGGCAGCAACGTATGCTATTTTCATTATTTCAGTCGCATTACATCAGTTGGTTTTTCTCATCTTTGGTTGAAAATTTTCCGTCTAACAATTTTTATTCAAAAATGTATATATGTTGCGAAAATAAACTCGCCTTTTTCGCATTTATAGCTTGCAAACACCAAGGTCTTGGATCATTGCAAGAAATAATGACAGTTTCTCCCATTTCGTGGCAATATTTACTGTTTGTCCATACAAACAGGTAATAGCAGAAAGGTTACATCCTACTACACTGAAAGAAATGGTTTGAGGCTGGTAGAAATCCGAGTTTGCTTGGGAATTTCTAACCGAATTAAAAAGAAAAGTGTGCTGTCTCAGCCATACGAATTTGAGCATTATCACCTACGTATAAGAAAATCATCAAGGCGAACATGGCAAGGAAAGTTTGTTTGACTGAAACGATAGTTGAGAAAAGTGTCGAATAACCAATGTGATCAAAACATCTAAATGTTATAATGTAGGTACAAACATTCTATGCCTCGGTCTCATAGCCGTACTGAACAGATAACTTTATCAACTATCTATTTCAAACAACACTGCGTTAAAGTGTTGCATTGGGCATCCGGCTGGTTGCTTGATTCAGCTATACCAATCGATGTATTGTACCGTGCGCGCATGGTATGCGCGATTGATCTACCGGCGAGGTGCGCGTCGCCTCAGCATCAGTCGCTGTCTACAGGCTTCTGATTGTTGTAAGTTTTGTGTGTTTGAACATTAATTGAAGACACGGATTCAACAACCGGTCGAGCGCTTGAAACGCGTATAAGTATTGTCCAAAGGTTCCAAGTATGATCGCAAAATTTTTTTCATTAAATCACGAAATAAAAATATATTGATGTAAAGGACATTAAACCGCGTATTTTCTGTTCAATTGAAATTTTTATTCAACCAACAGTTTAGGAGAAAAAAATCATTTACCGCTTTCAATGAGTCTCGAAAAATCCGTACGATTATAAACTCAACTCGCGATATTTCCGAAACAAAGAGAGCAAATGACTTGAAAATTGGAACATAACTGCCCAACATTCAAGCGAAGCCAATAGAGCCATTAAAAATGTTCGAATGTTTGTTTGTTTAATTAAAATTAATAACAATTAGTGCTGGGTCGAATTTGTGACTTCAAATTTTCCACATGCTGGGAAGTTCTTCAAAATTGAAGTTTCGAAAAACTTCCAGCGAAGAAGTTGTAGAATAGACTATGGAATAAATTTTTTTGTTTACCCGGACTAGCTATGTTTATAACTTTGCGAGATGCGATTGTTTAAAGTGTCACGCCGAGTACACGCGTCGCGAGCTCCGCGACGAGTGCTTCCAGTACGTGTATTATTTGGTGAATTGTTTGTTTTCTCTGTTTTTTTTTTCACTTGTTATCGTTCTTTAATAATTATTTTAATTTTTCTGAAGTTCCATTTCATCATCTTCGACAGAATTATAGTAAAAAAAGTTCTATAAAATAATAAAATAATTCAAACTGCAGCTTTTTTGTTTAAAATCGTATACAAATATCCCAGTACAGATATATGTTATATTTGAGATAATTTTAACAATAATTTTGTGTTCAAAAATAATTCAGTTAATTTATCTTATTATAATAATATACATTTTCTTTGTGATACATATTTTCAAACTTATTTTTCAGTACCTATTTAACCCCAAAAGTAATTATCAAAATAATACTGAAAAGTTAATAATTCTGAAATAATTTAATAAAATCAGGTATCAAAAACAATAAAATAATATAAAACGCCCTTTTACTTAACTTTTTACTGAAAATTTTAATTCTAAATAGTCTAACTATAAGTATTGTGTGACATGGCGTAAAATAAAATCGCAAAACAAATCGCGAAATTTGTTTATAACTCTTTCGTATCTCGGAGAGCGTCTTCATGTGTTATTTGGGGGAAATGATGTTTTTAAGGCAGGGTTCTACTTTCTCCGCGCGAAAAAAATGCGATTTGTTTGTAATTTTTTTTTTATATGAAGAAAGATATTGATGTAGGGTTTGTTGTGCCTAATAAATATACTCTTAAATTACATTTAAAAATTTTCTTTGGTTTATTTTTTGCGCTGTATATATATTTAAATGGCACTTGCCTCAAAACCAAGTTTTTACCGCTTGCTGAAAAAATCTCCGAAACTACCGAATCGATTGGTCTGAAATTTATACCACATATTCTATACATATACATCAACCGGTGATAGCAGATTTATATAAAAAAAGTTATTTTTACTATTATTGTTTTGCAAAAGAAAAAGCGAAAAAAAAAAAAATTTTGATTTTTTTCTTCAAATTTCAAATTTCTTCAAATCATTTTATTGTTTTTGATACCTGATTTTATTGAATTATCTTAGAATTATTAACTTTTCAGTATTATTTTGCTAATTAATTTTGAGGTTAAATAGGTACTGAAAAATATGTTTGAAAATATGTATCACAAAGCAAATGTATGTTATTATAATAAGATAAATTAACTGAATTATTTTTGAACACAAAATTATTGTTAAAGTTATTTCAAATATAACTTATATCTGTACTGGGAAATTTGTATACGATTTTAAACAAAAAAGCTGCAGTTTGAATTATTTTATTATTTTATAGAACTTTTTTTACTATAATTCTGTCGAAGATGATGTAATGGAACTTCGGAAGAATTAAAATAAGTATTAAAGAACGATAACAAGTGAAAAAAAACAGAGAAAACAAACAATTCACCAAATAATATACGTACTGGAAGCACTCGTCGCGGTGCTCGCGACTCGTGTACTCGGCGTGACACTTTAAACAATCGCATCTCGCAAAGTTATAAACATAGCTGGTCCGAGTAAACGGAAAAATTTATTTCATAGTCTATTCTACAACTTCTCTGCTGGAAGTTTTTCGAAACTTCAATTTTGAAAAACTTCCCCGCATGTGGAAAATTTGAAGTCACAAATTCGACCCAGCACTAATTGTTATGAATTTTAATTAAACAAACAAACATTTAAACATTTTTAATGACTCTATTGGCTTTGCTTGAATGTTGGGCAGTTATGTTTCAATTTTCAAGTCCTTTTCTTTCTTTCTTTCGGAAATATCGCGAGTTGAGTTTATAATCGTACGGATTTTTCGAGACTCACGAAAAGCGGTAAATGATTTTTTTCTCCGAAACTGTTGGTTAAATAAAAATTTCAATTCAACAAAAAATACGCGGTTTGATGTCCTTTACATCACAATATTTTTTATTTCGTGATTTGATGAAAAATTTTTTCCGATCTTACTTGGAACCTTTGGACAATACTTATACGCGTTTCAAGCGCTCGACCGGTTGTTGAATCCGTGTCTTCAATTATGGATGACTTCGAAGAAAAAAATGGCTACAATGGAATCGAACCAAATTTATACCACAGTTTGATGATAAGTGGTAAATAGAGAATGAGGTGAGTGAGGAGGCTTTTGAAGGCTTCACTCCGAAATTTGGACATATACAAGAGTTGTTCATGAATAAGGCTGGACCTATAACTATTTTCACGAACAAGTGGCATTTATTTGCCTTTCATTTTTGTACCTTAAGAACAATATTTGAATTTTGTGAATTGTGAATCTATAAAAAAATACTTTTCAACGAAATTATAATTTTTGTATTATATTAATAATAACAAAAGTACAAAAAAAAATTATTTTTAATCAATTTTAAATGCACTACAATATGGAGGATACACCCTCATTAGCATTGTATATCAGACATGCATAACATTAGACTATCCGAATGGTATGCTTAGATCTCCTCAACGGGAGGAGCAGCTCAGACAGTCCTGCGTATGGTTGATTTACCACAAATAAATTCAGTCTAACGCAACTGTAAATTCGTTCTACTACAGCCATCTTATGTTTAGAAATATCTATTGAAACATATGACTCAATCAGTAATAGTGCTTCCACAATTATGGTATTGGTAAAATACGCAAACCGTATCGCTGTAGCTGAGCGAGCAATACATTATGGTTGAAATAACTAGAATTATGCGTGTATCGTCGAATTATTTCTTCCAGTGTAAGGGTAATATTTATCTTCCACTCAATCTTCCACCCATACCAGCAGGTAAAAATACAAAATTTACTTCTAGTTTATTCTATGCTCCTGAAAATGGCCAGGAATCACGCGATGATTGGCAAAGGAGCGTTTTTTCACAAAGCTGCAGAGCAGACATCAGAGACCCTTGAACTGCATTCTGACACTACAAGTAAGGAAATTAAATTACTCCATCTGGATACCTCGCTTCTGGAAGCCTAAGTGAAGATCCTCGAACAGCTTTTCAACAACAAAATGCACGAGAACTTTTACAGAAATATAGATAGATACTATCCAGGTGTCCAACTCACGCGGAAATGACGTATCTCCAGGGACACAATACGGCCCTAAGAGTGCTTTACTACTACCTTCGTTGCTCTGACAGTGTTGTCCGCGACCCTGTTCTGCCAAACACTCCGAGGGAGATAGTCATTTGTGCAGAACAATAAGTACCGAATTTTCTTGAACTACGGGTTTCGGACAGCAGTTCCCATTGCACACTCAAGGCCTGACATCTTTCTCAAGGACTTCGAGAGACGAACTATTTTCGTGATCGAATTCTCGGCTCTGGCCGACTTCATCACAGTCAAGGAAAAATAAAAGTGGGAGAGGTATCGAGACCTAGAAAGGGAGCTGGAGCGACTCTACCCAAAATATTCGGCTAAAATAATTGTCCTTGTGATCACTGCTCTCGGAGGTGCAAAGCTATCGCTGGTCTGTAACCTCGAAGCTATACCCCCTGCCAACAACATGCCACGGCACTTGCGGAATAGATGCAGAAAGCTATCATCTTTGGATCGCTCCGTGCCTTTAAGACACACAACAGTTTTGCCAGGCTGTCGTTGAGATTTCGTCGTGCTCCGTGGCCACCCATCTCATGGTCTTGACACGTGGCCATAGGTGCTTTTTTGCACGATTTTTGAATACACCCCTCCCTCATTGTTACGTAAATTTTGATCATCTGTTTTTTCACTATAAATACAACGTTTTTACGGTGCCAAAAAAATAACTCCACGTAATTTGTGGTATTCTATAAAGAAAATAAGTGTTTTTTTACAAATTTTTGGATATCACTTTTAGCCACTACATAGCAATTAAAAGTTTGCAAATCGATTGCTGGAATAAAAAGTTCACAGGTGGCAAAAAATTTACTGTAGGGAGAAACTTTGTATATAACTGTTACTGATTTTTCCCCAATCTGTCTTCTGTAAAAACTAATTATAATTTCAAAGTGTCGCATCGTCCTGTAACTCGGAATGATTGATCAAATATTTTTCATAAGTTTGGCTAGGCGGCCCAAAATTTCGGGCAGATTAGTCCATTGCCTTTTCCAGCTGCAACATTTTTTCCGGGATGACTAGGCGCAATCTTATAATTTATTCGGATACGAAAATGGATTTTTGTATTTAAACATATGGCAACAAAAACATCTACGGAGCAAAAAATCACGCAAAGTAAAAAGTTATCAGTAGAATCAACATAGAAATGTATCGAAATTTAAATTTGAATCATTGAAGTGAGAGTTTGCTAAGTAATTTTAAGAGATATTACAAATTTTTAATACATTAGACTGCGAAAAAATTACGGAAATTTTGTGATTGCATTAAAAGAGAGAAAGCTTAAAATTTAGCGAGATTATTATAATTGAGAAAAGAGAAAATCTTGCCAAGTTTAAAGCTTTTTTCTTTTTAATACACTCACAATGTTTCTGTAATTTTTCAAATTTATCGATAAATTGAACAATTCACGTACATGTATTTTAGAATTACTTGGCAAACATTGATTTAAATCAGTTTCTATGTTAATTCTACTGATTACTTTTTCCTTAACGAAATTTTTTGCACCGTCGATGTTTTTGGTAAGATTTTACTTCTGTTTTAATATTAATTTCTATATGATAAAATAAAAAAATACAAAAGACCAATTGAAAAGAATTAAAAATAAAATTATAAGAAAATGAAACGTAATAAGATTCTTTAACGATTGGTATCTACTTAGAAGTGGCCCATCCAAAAGTTAGAAATTTGTTATATGAAAGTATTTTCACATTCTCATTGCAATGAGAAGGTATTGGTTTTATGTAAAAATTAATTCTAGCGGATTTCATTCAATCTTAACTTTTTCGGACTCACTGATTGAGAAAAAGTGGATTCTACTGCAGTGACTGTCTGTCGTCGTTGTCGTTGTAGTCTGTCGTCGCAGTAACGTTCGAAGGAATTATGCGATTGGATTGTTCTTTGGCACACTGTCTTAAGGTCTGAAAAGAATAGGCGATTCCGTTAACCAGCTATTTTTGACCAAAGGTTCTGATTTAATCCATCAAAAATACTTTTTAAAAAATAAATAAAAATTATTCACCCAAAAACGATCTACAAATTTGTTGTGAATAATTTCTTGATAGGTCGCTTGGGTTTTATTTTAATCGTAAAAAATAACGCGAAAAGAAAAACATCTACATTTTGGAAAACCGACACAAACAGCACTCAAATGTTTATTGACAAATTGTTTGTCAGAATTAGATCAAAAAATTTGCTCTTGACTTTCTTTTTTCATAGGACACACTTTTTTAATCATAAAAACTAGACAATGAAAATACATCTGTTTCAATATCGAGGCACATTATGAACTGCAATAATAACCAATTAGGGAAATGATACACTTTCCAGGGTAGAATGAATATTGTTGCCAAATGAGGAACAAATATTGAAGTCACCATGAAAAATAAAATTTTTACTTTATTTTGCAATATCTGAATAACTAGTCCCGGACCGAGGTACAGAAATTATTATAATATACATTTAATATAACGGAGTTGAACATAACATAGAAAAGTTCGCGTTGCGGATACATGATGAGAATATGTTCGTTAAAGCCAAAGGAGCCTAATGGAAGAGAATTCACAATTACCAAATTACAGTTGTCCATGGTTTGACCTTTAATTCACAAAGTTCTAAGCACAAATTTGAGAGAAGTACAAAGACGAGCGCGAAGCACGAGATAAAGATACTATCGAGCGCGAAGCGCGAGATACAACAGACGCTTTACTACTGCTACTTAAAGTATCAAGTTCTATGACGGTTAAATAATTTTAGGAAGCGCGCACACTCTCAATTTCTTGTATGAACTATCAATAAAAATGAATGTCAATCAAATGAACCCGTCAGTTTTGAAAAAGAATTTGTTTGAAGAAAGAGATGTCCTACATATTGATGACTACTGCGATAAAATCAATATAGGTTTCAAAGTTGCAAGTTTCCTATAAACTGGAGAACGAAGATAATTCTATTTGAATATATGTTTCTCATGTGCTTTTCAGAAAGAAGATTAAACTCAAGATAATTACGACAATAATTTACTATGCAGAAATACTTACAAACTAGATTTAATTTTCTTAAATTAAATTCCGCAAGAAGAACAGTTTTTTCATAGTAATCCTTCACCTTTCAAACAATTATCAAGTTATTAAAGACTTTAAATCATAGATGTAAATTAATATAAGGCTTCAACATACTTCTCAATGTCTCATTTTAATAAAATTCGGGAAATGTTGACATGACTATTTTTTTTCTTCACATCAAAACAATATAAAACAATAAATATTTTTAATCGTTAGTGAAACACTTATCTGTTTATATTAATGGCAATGATTATACAAGAAAAGATCAATGCTCAAGAACAATAAGACACGCAAGCGCACATATATCCCATCAGAGGATAACTTTTTGATGTGAATCCTTATAGTCTTTAGTATCAAACGCGACTACGACAAATTATAATATATACTTTCTTTGAAGAAAATACGTTGCAAATGTCAAATCAGGCACAAGAAAGTTTTTCAAAATACTCAATAAGAGGTTATCGCGCAATAGGTCTTTTAATAGGTCTTTGGCCAATGGGATTTTCGCCCGTTCAAAAAATTATTAAATTGATTCTCAACTTTTGTTTTGTATTTATGTGCATGTCAAAATACACATTATTAATGTATGGCGGTAAGGGGATAGAGAAATGCTTGAATCACGTACAAGAGGATTGGAAACAAATAAAAGATAAACAGAAGATAGAAGTCATGAAGAAAAATGCTAAATTTGGAGATTATTTGACGATTGCGAGTGCAATTTTTATGTATAGTGGTGGTTTCTGGTTTCATTTTTTGAGACCGTTTATAGCTGAAACTATTGTAACGGAAAAGAATATCACAATTAAACCTTATCCAGCTCCAGTTTTTGGAAGTTTTTTTACGAACGGCTACAGTCCAATCTATGAAACTGTTTTCGCTGCTCATCTTATCACAGGAATCGTGGAATATTCTGCAACTATTTCAGCATTTAGCTTTGCAGCGATTTTGGTTTTACATGCTTGTGGTCAATTTGATGTTGTTATGCTTCTTTTGAATGATATTGTCAGTGGCGATATACAAAAATACAAATCTGTGCATGAACGATTAAAAGTTACTATTAATCGACATTTGAGAGCCCTAAGGTGAGAATTTTTTTCTAAATTTACAATGCTATTACGAACAAATTTCTGACAAAATTAAATAAGGTAGAATGTTACTGAAAACGAATGTTTATTTGAAATCTAAATAACCGAAATCCAAATGTATTAGGATATTTATTTTCAGTTTTTTATCTCGATTGGAGGACTTGTTGTGTGAAATGTGTCTGATCGAAGTGTTCGGGTGTACATTAAATTTGTGCTTATTGGGTTATTATATAATTACGGTAGGAAACAAGTTTTTCTGCAATACTGAATTTTGTAGAAGAATGTAATTTTCTATTATAAAAATAAGTTCAGAAAGATCTTGAAAGAGGGTGATAACAACTTTAAAATTATTGTTATAGTTATTACGTTGTCTAATATTTATATGCTATCTTTTTGTTACTAATTCACTACTAATTATTTTTTAAAATAAGTTATATAGACTACTTTTTAACGAAACATTTCACTCTTATCGCAGGGATGGAAGCAATCGGATATGACTTCAGTAACGACGTGTAGCCTTATAATTAAATTATTATACATCAAAAAGTAAGATTGAAAAAAAATAATTGAAAGGCCGCGAACGTTGGAGAATCTGCATACATGATAAGATGGTACAACTTGCCAAGAAGTATAAGTCACGACATGATTTCGGTGATCACGATATCACATTATCCAGCCAAACTTAGTGCCGGGAAAATAATTATATTGTCAATGGGCACTTTTAGTACTGTGAGTAGACTCGATTATTTTCCATTAATTCAAATAATAATAATTATTCTCTATTTTCAATTCAGGTAATCCGGTCCTTCGCAGCCTATTTCAACGTTCTGTGGAGAATGACTCAGTGAATTTTTCTATGATGTCGATTTTCTAAAAATAACTTACAGAACATGTATTTTTTGTTTTGTTTACTTGATTCATGAATTCACTATGACTATTCAAAAATTGATTATTGGCTTCCTGATTTAAAAAAAAAATAAACTTGCAATCCTACTGAAATAGAAAACTTGAAAATTACGGCACTGACTTGTATTACGGAAAATTCAGTAACGGTGGACAATTCGGAAAAGGAAATTCAGCAAAGAAGAAACAACAATTTTAGAAAAAGTTATAGTACATTTTCTTGTTATATATTTTTAACATATTTCTCTGAACTATTTCTTATAGCAGAAAATGAAGCTTCAGACAATGAAGGAAAATGTAGTAGGTATTATACAATTTCTTACATACCCATATATTTTTTGATCCTATTTGAAAAAAATTCTCTAATTTTCTGCCTAGTGGTTACACACTCGACTTAGAGCTCGGCAGAACCCCCCCCCCCCCCCGTTTCTAAAAAATCGCGAAATTAGCATGATTTAAGACGAAATAGAACCCTACG
This sequence comes from Andricus quercusramuli, assembly GCA_932178445.1. Lineage (NCBI taxonomy): Eukaryota > Metazoa > Arthropoda > Insecta > Hymenoptera > Cynipidae > Andricus > Andricus quercusramuli. The sequence goes on along the minus strand of CAKNXH010000053.1, from coordinate 395,313 downwards.
TATCGCCACTTCTCTGATATGAAAATAAATAATATCAAGAAATCGGAAAACGCACAAAAAAAAATCTATATACTTTGAGTTAATATTGAACAAACACGGAAAGAGCGTCAGTGCATAAAGTTCATAATCCCTATATGTTTCGCAAAGAGAATGTTAAAGTTACAAATGATGGAATGCATCGATACTTCTAAAAACTTCTTAAGCATGTAAGTGAAAAAAACTAACTGTTGAAAGCGGAGAATGAGATGTAATACTAACACATAAAAGTTAAAAAATGAAGATATTTCACTCATGAAACTAAATCTCCTATTATGAAAACACATACTTTAACAGAAATTCTAATGAATTAAAAAATTTGGAAATAGATTTACGTCATAGGTATCAACGTTCCGATTTTCATCTGGATTTTTAAACCAAATTCAAATCGGATTTAAAATTGAAAAAAAAATTAAAAATTAATGAAAATAAAATAATATAAATTAATATAAATAACGAAAAAATAAAAGAATTAAATTAAAATTTAAAATTTTTAATTGAGAACGCAAATTATCACAGAAATGGTCAATATTTTTGTTGAAAGTGCGATATTTTATTTTTAATGAATATAGTTTTTGATCTTTTCATTTTTATTTTGATAGAATTTCTCTTTCAAAATCTGTTGCATAATTTGAAAAAAGTTCATAAATAATAGAACGACGCCGGTTTTCCTAAAAGTATTCATAGTCAACTCACTTAAAAATCTCACGGTTTTTGCAAAAATATGTATATAATCCTTTAAGAATAATTTTTCTCTCAAAAATACAATCTTATGGTGCAATCAAAATAGACAAAGGACTTCATTTAACAGTTTCAGCAACTTTTTAGTAGTATAATAATGAAGTAAGTTGTGGAAGTCGTTAAATTATATTCTGCTTTGTTTTTTAGAACACAATGAAATCACAATATTGAGAAAAAATGAATTTCAAAGGAGTTTATACACTTTTTCGCGAAAATCTCGAAAATAGCGCGAGATAGAAAAAATTGTTAAGAGACATTGTTCTAGAACTTTTTTCGAGAAACATTTTTTTCCGTTTAACTTTTTTTTTAACTTTTGTAGGATTGGCAAAAAATGCGATGAATCGTTGGGAATTTAATAATGGTTGAAAAGGAAGGCCTATAAAAACGAACTTCAAATATTTCATTCATGAACATGTACATTACATACATTTCAGACAATCATATCAGCTGTATACTTTAATTTTAAGAATAATTCAGAATTACAGCTTTCAATACATTCACAAAATTCTGTATTTCTCATAGTTTTTAAAAATTGGGTAACTTATTACAATACTTTTTAGAGCTTTCGGAAGATTTACTTAATTATAAGTGTTCCAATGATCTATAAGTAAAAGCTCCTCTTGCTAGTTTGTCTAACTGTAATTGTACACAAGTAAGCGCAAAGGCAGAAGTTTGGAAGACTAAAGTGTATTTTCTTCAGTATAATACTCTACTTCTATTTTCGCCTTCAGGTTTGTATTCTAGGGAAAAAAATACTGAAATGCTCCATCGACTGATGGTGAAAAAAATCTTGTTATCTAGTGTTACGAAAATTTTACCACTTAGTTATAAAATTTGGTCAAATTCGTTATTACTAGATTTTTATGGTAATTCTTCATGTATTTTGAAGCGCAGATTTTGAAACTAACTTTTTTTTCGTAGCATTAATATTTTCTGAGATATTCAAGATTAAATATTCAGTATCAACTAAAAAAAGAACAAAAATCATATTGAGCACATACAAAGAAGTAAAAAAAGAACATAAGATCATTTTCTAAAACATAGGATCACAGTACATGCATCAGGCTTTGGTTCGTTCGATACAAGGTTTCAGAAAGAGAAAAAAATGGGTTCCTTCACTTTCTAAACGCGATTTTCTGAAAAACACGAAAAGATAGAACATTTTTCTCCTTCAGGTGCATATTCTAGGGAAAAATAAATACTGAAATGTCCCAAAATCAATAATGAACAAAATCTTGTGACCTAGTGTAATGAGTAAAATCTGCTCTATCGACGATGTTACCATGAATGGTAAATCTTGGCAGCGGCGCACAGTGCACTGGGCACCGGGAAATAAAGTTCTTCTGGAAAAATTAGTCTAGAGCTTACAATTTTGACCCGATTTAAGCGTTTTTTTTTTCAAATGAAAGCTAATTAAATTTAAAAAAGAGTGCCGATTTTTCAATTTTCATTCAACAACAAATTTGACTAAAATGTTCAGGAATTAAAAAAATTAAACTTTTCTTCTATATCTTACTAATCTTCCAGACTTTATTGTTATATGTCATCAACGAAGTTGGCATTTATCATATACTTTTTTTATGAACGACCTCATTGTTTTGCAACTACAGCCGTCAATATTATTGAAAAAATTCTTTATTTTTATATTGACAAATTATTAAGTGAATGTGCTACTTCAAGATCAGAAATTGATTAAGAAGGGTATTATCGACACCTTAGGAAAAAGTTCTAAGAGAAAGACGAATAGTAATTCATGTGATTATTGTCTGGTAACGGGCATGCATTCACGTGAAAGGACAGCTTTTTCCGTTTTTGACAGTAAGTATCAATATATTTATTGTTTGCCAAACTCTTGCTAAATTCATTTTTGAATAAATTATTCAAACTCAGTGAACACCATATTTCCAGTGAACGGCACACCATGCTTAGTGAACAACGCCTGTATTTATTTCAAATTTAACCTTCCGTTTGGCACATATGGTCCAGCCAGACCCCTGTTTATTTCCACACCAATGTATGGAAATACTGTGTTCCTGGAGGTGTATTGAAATGCGTTTATACAGCATGCAGGTATATATTTTTGGTTTTTTCTCATTTCTAGCCGCTTCGCATATGTTTGATTACCTACTGAGGTAAACCTAAAAAAAATTTAATGTAGAAAAACAAATTGTACAGGTGAAGAAAATCTGTTTTTTTTTCATTCATTTTTACGCTTTATTATGATCTATACTATCCCTTAGATGGCAGACTGGGGGTCAAAAAGACTCCAGGCATGTTCAAACTTAATTTACGTCCCTTCAACATTTAAAAATGGTACTTATACGATCTTGTCACCTTAGCCTGATACCCCCTCCAACTAGGAAAAAATGTCATTTTTCGCTATTTTTTAACTTCTATCATCTTTTTTTCATATTCAGAAGAAATTTTGAACTAAATAACCCACAGCATTCTTTGAAGTAACTATCCAAGAGTGTGTAAAAAATTCAGCTACTCAAAATAATGAATTGGCTCTTTGCGGGAAGCCTTTTTCGCTTGGGGTCAAAAAGTCCCCAGTATGCCAGCTATGTTACGCATCGGAAAGTGTGCCATCGAAGGGTTATTCTTATAAATAGAATTTATATGAATGAGGGAGAAGTAAGGGAAGGGAGAAAAAGTATGAGAAGTAGGAGAAATATATGTGAGTGAAATTAAGGGAAGTAGAGGATGGAGAAATAAGAGAAGTGATGTGATTGAAAGTATGGGATGTGAGGGGAGGGGAAGTAGAGAAAGGAGAAGTAAGGAATGCGAGGGAGTAGAAAGTAGGAGAAATGAGGGATGTGAACAATGTGAGAGGTTGGGATGTAAAGAAGGGAGAAGTAAGAAAGGTGAATGAAAGTAGCGGATGAGGAGTGGAAGTGTGGGATGTGAGGGGTTGGGAATTCGGAGAAGCGAACCTAGGAATCACATCTCAGATGTGAGAGGGGGAGAAGTAGAGAAAGGAGAAGTAAGAATAGTAAGGAGGTAGAAAGTAAGAGAAGTCAGGTATGTCAAGAATGGGGTTGTGATGTAGAGGAGGGAACAGTGAGAGAAGTGAGGTGGGTGAGGAAGTGCGTGGATCGGATGCGTGGGGAATAAATGTAGGGAAGCTGAGGAGAGGAAAAGTAGATAAGGAAAAGATAATAGAAGGGAGGGATGAAAAGAAGGGTTAATAAGGGACTGGGCAGTGTTGAAAGGGAATTAGTGAAAGTGAGGGTATGGAAAGTGAGTGGGATGTGATGACCGTTTCCTCTTACCATTATCAACCTAAAAATTGGATTCTGTTCCACAACACTACTTCCTAAGTCTCCTTTAGGAGTCATTTCTTGACCTTTTTCCTACTCTGTGCTCTCCGATTCTGAATCTCACCATTCTATTCCATTTGATCTCCTCTTTAATCTTTTTCAGGTACTCTAGTTCCTCCTACATCTTAACCATTCTATACCAGCTGTTGTACCTTAAATCGGCGATTTTTCCCCATCTTTTCTCTCCTTGCCTTGCCATCATCTCTCCCTCTATTCCCTGTCACTCTCTACCTCTCACTTGCATACCATATTCAAACATCATTTCATCATCCGCTACTCGCACTACGTCATCTGCCGAAGCACTTTCACGTAAATTTTATATCTCACCAACATGATTCTGCTACCTCTATATTCCTCTACCCTGTTTCCCTCTCCTTTCTTAATCAATGGTACTACCAGGCCTGTCTTCCATTCCTCCGGCCACCCTTCTACTCTCCACACTTTATTGCATATCCTCTACATCTCTTCTTTCACCCCTAATCCTCTGCATTTCAGTGTTTTATTCTCCGAGCCATCCTCCCCTATTGCTTCGTTTCTTTCCTGCTGTACTGGCAAAAAACTTCCTTGCAGATACCGGCTAACAAATTTTCTGCCGGTACCAGTAAAAAAGTTTTTTGGCCTGTTATTTTTGAAAGGTTGTGAATACAAAAACGGTACCAATAAAAAGCATATTATTATATTATATTCGTAAAACATAACATTGAAAATAAAAATATATAATTTTTGAAAAAACGACACAATGCACACAAAAAATTATTAGACCAAAGTTGTTCACCCGAGAAAGATCTACAAATGTTTTTCAATCGTAAAAAATGTCATTGGAAATTGAAAAATTAAATTTATGGAAAAACGATACAAGATGTAATCAAATGTTTAATATCAAAATTATTTTTTTATATAGGATGCGCAATCATTTGAATTATAAAAACAAGACAATGAAAATATGTTTGCTTCAATAGGGGAGAGTGCCCTTGGTTGGGACGGTCCTTGGTTGGGACAGCGAGGATAAATGTTATAGATTAAGCATTAAAAATCTGAAAAAATTATTTCAGTTTTCATTTATTATAAGGCGTGAATGGCTAAAGTGAAAATTATTTTTCTTTAGCTTACCCCTAGATATGAACGAAAATCACTCACAGCTATCAAAAGTAAAATTTTAGGGTATTTTTCCAGTGAATTTTCATTAACTTTTCGAAATATTGTTGAAAAATAAAAAATACCTGCTTGTAGGGAATTCAATTAGTTTTATATAACCATTCATGTTTTTCAAAAATACTAACACTAACTATGTGTAAAAAATCATTTTCTATGCGCACGGAATATTCCTTGGTTGGGACACCTGCATGTTCCTTGGTTGGGACACTTCGCGCATGCGCGTTACATTTGATTTTGTTTTCGCTTTCGATAACAGTAGAAGAAAGATGCTGGTAAATATCGCCGATGTTGTAAATAGCGATTGTTTATTGAGAACAACATTAAGGTAAGTTGTTCAACTTTATAAAATAATGATTATAAAAATTTCACATGAGAATATTAAGTTAACTTGGCAGAAGTCGTTTTTCTTTCAATGTATAACCTATAAAACATGCTATTACGAATGCTATCTTTAAATAAGTGCATCGAGTATTAATTGTTCATGGCATCATGTGATTTCCACTTAAAAATAATTGTTTTTGATTATCCGAAATTTTGAAGATTTTTTGATATGTTCTAGATGGACAAAAAGTCCAATTTCAAAGTTTCATATATTGTATTGTTTAAATTTTTGTAAAATGAATAAATATATATATATATATATATATATATGTATATATTACTTGTAGTTAATGTCATTCTATATATTTCAGAGTGAATAATGTCAGTTATATCAAGAACTATTTTATTTGTTCAATATAAACTTTATGAAACTGACCAATATTTTACACAGCTGTAATATATTGCTGCATTTACTGAAAATTTGTTTATATGACATATCTTGTTTCCCTTATACATTTCCTAGATTTATTACTTCTTCCTAAATATTATATCACTTTAGTTTAATCACTTTTTCATAAATACACATTTTTTTGAAGTGTCCCAACCAAGGACCGACGTGTCCCAACCAAAGACCGAGTGCCCTTGGTTGGGACGTTTTCATCGATTTAAACAAATCATTTTCAAATCAACAATTTGTTTTCATATTTCATGTTATCTGTTTCAAAGTTATAGTTAAGCATCACTCTTATGTATAAGCATACAAAATTACTTATATTCATATTTTTATTATTCTTATGAGCAAAAAACAAAAAGCGTCCCAACCAAGGGCACTCTCCCCTACCAATTCATATTCTTCATTTTTATTATTATAAATTCTAATAACATACATAAAAATATTGCAACGATACATTTTTCTCAGTAGCTAAGAATAAAAATTAATCCAAAATAAGGAAAAAAATTTTGAGTAATCTTGGAAAATAAAATTGGTACATTATATTGCAACATCTAAGTAAGCAGCCCTAGACCGAGATACAGAAATAAATATAATATACATTTGATATAATAGAGTTGAGCATCCTGTTGGGAAGTTCTTATTGTGATCAAAATCAAGTTAGAAGCACGAGACATATGGTAAGAATGTTTTCGTTAAAGCCAAAAGAGCTTTAACCAAGGAGGATTCACAATTAACAAATTGGTTGTCGATGCTTTAGTCAGTTGCCTCCCTTTGCTTATCCACACTTCAACTATACATAATGTAACTTGACCAAATTGTTGTAAAAAATTATTATTTTTTAAACAATTACGGTTTTAGTTCTGAGATAAGAGAATACTTTATAATAAGCGACATAGTGTAAGAGATTCGAACAAACTAAAATTTTCTCCACCTTCATTATTTCACAAAAATATCACTCTTAAAATTCATTATCTGCGTCACTAATTTTATAAATGTATAACTTTCGAAGATTTCCAGGGAAAGAATTTTTGAACCAAATGAAAATTGTTCAAATAATTGCCAAATATCCTTCTAAACAAATGTTTTCTCTCAAAATTCGTTAATTGTGCTTATAATTCCAAAGGAGAACATAAATCCAAAAAACAAATTTTTCTGACAAATAAGAATTGTTTGAATAATTAAAAATCAATTCAAAAATACTTGGAAAATTTTCAAATATTTAATAAGAATAATTAATGCTGAAAAAATAAATCTGATAAGTTTAAATAACTGAAAATTAGTTCAAAAATACTTGAAAACTTTTCACTTATCGAATAAAAATAATTAATGCTGAAAAAACGCCCTTAGCATAAATATAACATAGAACTGATATTTTGAAATTTTTGTGGCACTTTTCGGGCACAATACAAGGGGGTTTGAAGGAGTGTCCAGATTAGAAGTTATTTATTGAGTTGACATTACAACTTGAATATTCTTTAAAAGGCGACTAATCTTTAATTTGTAGAAGTTATTAACAAGTACTTCTTTTTTTCATATTTTCGAAAACAGATTTTCCTACTTAAAATCCTATGTTAATTTCAAAAACCCGGAGCAAAAATAAATTTTCACTGATTTGAACCAAAAAAATATGCCCGTCTCATCGCGCACTTCGCTCGCAAGTTTGAGCGCGCCTAGGGCGCGCACCTGTTGAATCTCGCACTTCGCGCTCGATAATATATTCACCTCGTGCTTCGCGCTCGGACACATTTACCTGACGCTTTAAGCTCGGTTCCTCTGGGGTTTCGTACTTCGTGTGCTCGCTATTGCGCGCTTCGCATGCTATTACTCTCTTAATAAACTTCATCGTTATGATCTGCTTTTTGTTTAATTATGTACGTTTTACATAGAAAGAGGAACTAATTTTCTTAAGGTTCTATCGACCTTAAGGAACACATTCTCATCAAGACACTCGCGCTTCGCGCTCGATATTTAATTCAAAAATCATGTAAACTTTGCGCTCCACGCTCGTTTCTGTTCATCGTTTAATGGAAATTCAAAAGGAAATTCCTTCACTTCAGCGTACATTTCCGTATCTTTCTAATTAATCATACAATCAGAAAGATTTCTTTCAACTATCTGAAAAGGGGCGAAAAAAAGTATCTAAGTTGTTTTTGGAACATATATATGATAAATTTTTCAATGATTATTGAAAAATGGACATTTGAGAAAAACGGGAGGGGGGGGGGGTCAAATTTTACACAAATCTAATACCTTCTCTGGATGAGAATGTAAAAATAGAATAAACTGTTCGAATTTTCAAGTACCATGAGCATTAATTATTATCATACCATTAAGACATTTCCCTTTCGGGGTAGGCGTGACTCGCTCGGTTGGAAAATAGTAATGTGGGGAAGAAGGTATAGATTTTTTAGATTGATCTAGAATTTTTGTGTTATTTTTTTAAATAACACGTTCGTCCCGCAACACTGCTCCGACCCAGGTGGCTGATCAATCTCTCTAGCGATCACCCCAAGTGAAGAGCCTCACAAAATTGTTATGTCTGGTTCCCCACTTGGGCCCATTAGTATCCAAGGTCTTTTGTTTGAGGCGTCATTCATTCTGTTGTCTATTGTCACTCTCGTGTTTATATGGCTTCTTATGTCTCTTCGGATTCAGGTCTCATTCACACATTCTAACAATTCTTTAGGCGGTCTACCTCTGAGTATGCTGCCATTTACTTTACCTTTATACACTTGTTTGGTCAGTCGTTCATCTTTCATTCTTTCAAGATTTCCGAACCACTTTAACTGATTTCTTTCCTAAATGTCAACTAGTGTCTCTCCTGTACCACATTCTTGGAGGATTATTTCACTTCTCACTTTGACCATCAGTGTTTTCCCGCAAATTGTGCGCAGAGGTATTATGCCAATCACGTTAGTTTTACTCTTATCATTTTCTTAACAGGTCCATGTCTCGCTACCGTATAGCACAGTCGGTACAAATATAGAATTATGTATTGCCATTTCAGCTTTTTTTGATATATTTTTACTTCTGAGAATAGACCCTGCTCCAGCGATAAACTTCTGGCCCTCGTTTATGCACCTACATATCTATCTCCCCATATATCTTGCCGTCACTAGTGAATAGGCTACCTAGGTATATATACTACTTATCAACTTGTTCTAATTTCTCATCATTGAGGACAATGTTGCACATCGTTTTCTCAGTTTTTCCTTCAAACATTATGATTTTTGTTTTATTCACGTTAATTTTTGCAGTTTCAACAATGATATCCCGTAGCATAGTCCATGCGCCCTCTATATCTTTATTGCTTATAAGCGCTTCTCAAGTTGCCCTATCTATGCGTTCGTTTAACTTATTCTAAAAATCTATCCTCACTTCCGGTTTCTGTAAATTTTCAATCTTGTTTCGCTTGTTTGGTTCTCTTTCTTCTCCATTAACTAATTATTCCCTGTTACAATTTTTTCTTGTTGGATTCCCAGAATTACTTTTCACACTTTCTGTATCTGTACCCTGACGTTGGACGCCGACCCATCCGTTCATATCTCCTAGCAGAATGGTTCTTTCACCATGATCGCAAGTACTTATTGTATCATTTAAAGTGTCCCAGAAGGCGTTTTTGACGACTCTCTTATCACTATCAACTGGGGCGTAGCACGCTTTGATAAACAATCTTCTGATTCCTACACAGAAAAAACTAAGTGTAAACTTTACCCAGATTTCAGGGTAAAGATTACCTGCAACAAAAATGACCCCATGTGGAAAACTTTCCCTGACGTCTCGGTATTTTTCTGGTTTCACCCAAGCTTGTGGGGAACTTTTGACAGTTCTAACGATTCGGCAAGTCAGCCTTCATGAAGCCGCACTTATCCGATTTGCTTGTTACACCAACCATCAGCTAACTTCACTTTAGCGATTCAAAGCTAGTGGCTTCCAATTTTCAAGACGGTGGTGACAACTTTCATGGGAACAAAAGACAGTTTTCGCCCATCGAGAGTAATATTTGTGTTTTTCCAATACGAACAGGTAAAAATACGAAGTTACCTGCAACACTATTTACCCTAAGTTTTTCTGTGTACCTTCCTTCTAACCCACAGCAATCTGGGCGATACATCCTTGATCTTTGAGATGCTGTCTTGCTTCTTTATTTATAATCTAACTGAACCCTTGATTACAATGTGATTCACTATCTACTTCTAACCATATTTTAAAATCGCCTTTCAACACCGCATTTTCTATGTTTCTACTTTCGCAACCCTTTTTCTTTGTCTCTGATACACATACAATATCCAGTTTCCTTACGTGCATAGTTTCTCGTAGTTCACTTACCTTAAGATGACGGGGGGGGG
>CAKNXH010000053.1:371185-384837 GCA_932178445.1 Andricus quercusramuli | reverse complement strand
AGAGTCGTAATTGGTTGACGTTTTATGCTGAGAAGGTCCCCAGCCTTCAGCAGCGTTGTATGAAATAGGAGTTCCCATGTTCCGATCTGCCAATTCCCGGCCTACCTCTAAACGAGGAGCGAATAACTCTTTTTTTTACGCACAAACTTTGCTTATTCATCATTTGTCGTATCTTGCATAGTTTGGCCGTAAAATTGAATTTTTGGATTTTTAATTATTTGTTGTGCAATAAAAATGTGAATTTTCGATTTTTCAAGAAAATTCAAAAAGTCGTTATGATAATCTTGTAGGGCGTGCAGAAAGAAACATTTTTCTTATCTTGACTTTTTTTCGTATCGTGCGTTGTTTTGCTGAAAATGTTCATTTTCGTTTCTTTTTTGGATTTTGAAAATTCTGTAACTCTGAAAATTTTAATTTTATCGAAAAATGTCATGGAAATAAATTGTTCGAATTTCCGAGTACTATGAACAACCGCACATACAATTTTCAAATTTTGAAAAAAATTGTCTCAAAAATTTTCAAAATGCTCTCACTTTTTGAATTTTCATCCAAAATGGCTAGCTAAAGAACTTGACCTTTAGTTTAGGAGACTAATAGAGTATACCAAAGCACAATCGAATCGATCAATTGTTTCGAGAGTTATCGTGCTAACAAACTAAAAATCTACAGACAGACAGACTAACAGACACATTCGTACAAACCTGTTTTTTGGGTTCATGGGGTCTCAAAACGTGGACATTTGACATAAACCGGGGGGGTCAAATTTTCCACAAATCTAACACCTTCTCTAGATAAGAATGTAAAAATAGGAAATTTCATTTTACGGAAAAAGAAAAAATTAGGACGGACCGATGGACATTTCTTCTGCATAAAGCTATTCAGAAATCAGAAGTTTTTCAGATTAAAAAAGTTATTGACATACATGAGAACAAGAATGATTTTTTTACAAATAGAGTGTTTATTTTCAGCTTTGTTTCTCATTTAGAAAATTCTGTTAATGGAATATGTTTTATTGAATTCAACGGTTGCACTCTTCAAATATGCATTTTGAGTTACTGTACTATCACTGTGAGCAAATATTTCGAAGAAAGTTTACTTTGAGAATTCAAATAAATTATTGTTTTTGTATGAAATCAAGAAAAAATTACTTTTCGTTCGCTTGATATTTGCTTTTTAAGCATTAAAATCAGTTTAAGTTACCAATATAGATTATCGAATTTTTTATCATTTTTATAAATCAATTTCTTTTTACAGAGATGGAGAGAACCGGACCTACACATGGCTATACCTTTATTCATCTTTACTATCTTCGTTATTTTTAACATCTTTATTTATTGTTATATTGGAGAGTTGCTTCCGAGTAAGGCAATTTTAAAAATAATATTTTATTTTGTATACATTTGTTAAATGTTCATCAGGCCTCAGAATTTGGAAAATGTTCCTATATGATCGAGTGGTACAACTTACCAAAAAATGTGAATTTAAATCTCATTCATCTGATCAGAATCTCACATTTTCCATCGAAAGTCACTGCAGGAAAATTCTTCATATTAGCGCGATGCGCATTTGTTTCTGTAAGTAGAAAAATATGCCAAATAACAGTGAAAAGTACTATTTTAATTAAATTTAATTACCTCAAACAGTTCCTCATAATTAATAATTTATCATACATTTCAGATAATCAAATCCGGTACTGTTTACTGCAATTTTATCTGGAAAATGGTTGAATGAATTTTCTATCGTCTTATTGGTGTAGTCAAGCTCAACAAAATACTGAAATAAATTTATATTGCAATTTTCCGACCTGATTTTTTTTCTAAGAAAAAATATTGATCTCTACAATCAGAAAATGCTGTCAGAAAAAGCTTTTATGAAATATGTAGCAAAACCCATTTTGCAGTTTTTTACGAACTGACTGTGTAATAAGATTTTTCTAATATTTAAATCTTTTTAGAGTATTTTATTATCATTCAAAAAGATAGGAATTTACAAAAGTTAGATAATAAACTTTGAAAAGACAATAATATCTTGGAGGAAAAGATAAAGAAAGTTACACTGAGACTGAAAAAGTAAAAGCACATATGATTGGAAAGTAATGTTAAACTTCACTTCATCTTCGATCTGCTGAATATAAGACGCAAGTCGTTCCAACTTTTTTTGTAATTACGCAAGCGCATATTGTGAATTATCAGTAGTCAGAAGTTAAAAAGCACCCTTCAGTATTAAATGTCTCTTGAAAGGACAAACATCATAGACAATGAAGAGTATATAATAAAGAATAAAGATTAGAACAAAATCACAAACAAAATTCCTAATACTGCTAAAAATCAATGTAAAAAGAAGAAAGTGACCAATGTAAGTTGAAAAAATTTAATTTTTTTTGAAAATTGAATCTGCTTAAAAAATGAGAAAAACTTCAATGCTTTTGTGTTTATGAACGAAAATATTTTTCTACACTCGCCGAATTTCGTTACGTGAAAATGTGAAAAATCGTCAGTTTTAAAAAGTGTGTCAGCGATTTTTTCCGAATTCTGCGATAAAAATTGAACATTTTTTGTTATGTGACGAGCTTTTTTCTGAATCATCGAATCATTTCAATACATGGAGAATAATAAGCATTAAATCAAGAAATAATCGGTTTTTTGAGAAAATACATATTTTCTTGGATCAAGAAGATCTTGTATTATCCGTATTCGTAATGATATTTTCTTGATTGAATATTAATTCTTTTTCTGTGTGATGCTGGGAAATTTAAAACAAAAGGGAAAGAGAGCTAGTTCACGTTATGGAAGTTGAGGTTAAAAAATTAGAAAGATTCGTATTTAAAATCACAGCCGATTATTATAATTCAAACATTAACACCTTGGAGAAACCATCGATAGTTCAAAATTTACGGATGTCTCTCGTAAACATGTAATTATATCCCTTTAGCTATATGTTTATTTACACAATTGTTTCTCAAAAAAAGCTTTCTGTGCCAATTTTTTTTAATTCTCAAAAACCAACCGTTTTAATTTATTTACATTTTTACATATTTTTTGGTTCAATCTTCTTGATTTGGTACTTTTAATTAATACAGGCATAATATTTAATTTTTCTAAATCATAATATTCTCTAGTCCATTCGTATCAGCGAGTTAATCAGTTCTGATTTTTCTGACAAAATTTTTAAACTATAAGAATAGTAAATTCTATTCTTTAATTAAATAATTTAGACAAATCTCAAATGTATCACACTTTTTCCGACATTTTCGTTTTGAATGTTGAGTAGCAAATAAGCATTGGATTTTAGTCCTTTTTTACACGGATTCTTAGAAGAAAATTCACGAATATTTAAAAAACATATCTGTTTAAAAAGTATTCTAGCCTTTTATAAAATTTTTTTAAGAAGAGCATAATGCAGAACGAAAAGTCAACTGAAACCCCTACTACATTTCCAAAAACGATATCCACCACAGATGAAGATGTTGAATACGTTTTCAAAATATGTCGTGCAATCGCAAAAACGATTTTTCTCTGGCCTAACGATTCTCCTACTCGTAAACACCATATTCTCAACGTCATCGCTAAGTTAACCGTCTTTTCGCTCATAACATTTGGATGTGTGAACAACATTTTGCAAACTGTCTTAGTGATGAGAAATCTGGAAGAAATAATGTTCGGCATAGGTTTTATAAATTTGGGAGTTGGAGGTGTATTAAAATTTCTTATACTTTGGATTCGCCAAAAGAATTTAGAAACGTGCATAAGATATGTTAAGGAAGATTGGGAGAATTGTGCAAATATGATACAACGAGAAATCATGTTCAAATATGCAAAAAAAGCATATTACTATTCATTCATCAGTGCAACGATTATTTTTGGTAGTGGAATTTTATTTTTTGTGATAAAACCTATCGTAGAAGGCGTCACTGTTACGATAATGAATGAAACCATAAGATTGTTTCCATCCCCAACTTATGGGGATTACGCAACATATAGTCCATTTTTTGAAATTCTTTACTTGGTGCAAACGATAATAGTATTTATAAATTTTTCAACCAACACTACAGCTTTCAATATATTTTCCTTATTTACTATTCACGCTTGTGGACAGTTTGAGATGATAGTTTTTAAATTGAATATATTCTTAACTGATGAATCAAAGAAGCAAAGTGAATTGAATGAAAAATTAAATCTTATCTTTAAGCAGCATTTACGCACACTCAAGTAAGTTTCAGATATAAATTTTATATTAATATATTTTATAGGATTGATTTTACTTCATTTTGAAATTTTTCAGATTCGTTGATCATTTAAAAATGTTGGTTAATGAATTCTGTTTTGTTGAAGTCGTTAACTATATTTTTGAGATATGTCTCTTGGGCTACATGATTATGATGGTAGGTATCCATTTCTAAATATCTAACACTTCCAATATCAGTAGAAATATATAATAGATTAGTAGTTGTTTTTAAACCACGCAATATCAGTAGAGAATTTTTTTTCCAGCTCACGGATGATATTGAAGTCATGATACTACTCTCTTTTTTTTTATTCTCTTATATATTCAATATATTTGTTTATTGCTACATAGGAGAACTCCTGAAGACAAAGGTATTTTTTCAAACACAATTGTCTTAATTAATTTATTGATTCATTCATTATGCAATGATTCAACAGGCCATAAGTGTTGGAGAATCTGCATATTCGACTGAATCATTCTTCCTACCTAAAAGTATAAATCTAAATTTTATCCATTTGATAAGAGCCTCGCAATTTCCATCTCAAATTGCAGCTGGAAAGTTTTTTGTATTATCGATGGTGACATTTAACACAGTAAGCTCTAATTGCATACCGAATTAAATAATAATAGCCCATTTACTTCTTTTAAGTAAGTAATATTATGAATTTTTATAGATAATGAGATCAGCTGGCGTATACTACAATTTTCTGTATAAAATGACTCAATGAATTTGAAAAAAATACCGCAGACAAATGTTGACCAGAAAAATACTTAGTAATATTTGAGTAGCTAAATTAAAAAAATAACTGCCAGTGAATTTGTTTATTATACACCTGATTTTTACATTACACGTTAACTTTTTTGTTGTAAAATAAATATATAATGATTTGCATATATAAGAGTGTTGTAAAATTTTTAATATTCAACTGAAACTAAATATATATTTCTATTTTCAGACATTCCTACAGTAGCCCTTACAGAGATTTATAAAAATGTATTCAAACTATTTAATATTACATTATAAATACCCTCGGAAGCATCAAAACATCGTTGGAAAAAAAGGCAAACATTAGATTTGTATACGCAATACATATCAACACGTTTGATATGTAATTTATAATTCAGCATTTAAAATTTTCAGCATTTTAAAGTGGTACAAATATTCCCTTTTTCAGGTTCTAAATCTGAATTGTAAACAAGGATATATAAAATAAAAAACTAGCAAAATCTAAAATTTTCATTTACTTTAAAATTCTAAAAATTGTATTATATATAATAAACTAACCAACTAACCTCGCAAGATATATCAAGTTCAACTCTTATATGTGTATCAAAGATAAAATCTCAATGATGTATGGACTTGTGGATAGAGCAGTAAAATTGGCTGATCCAAAATTTATAAAAGAAAATTCAGATAAAGTAAATGAAACTTTAAAACAGAATGACTTAGTATTAGTACTACCTTTCGCTAAAGAACTTTCGAGATTCTATATGAATACTTTCAAAACCTTCAATATAAAAGTAGTCTTTAAATATGAAATGGATCAGTTTAAATGTTTCTCTAAGAATAAAGATAGCACACCTTTTAATTTAAGAACACACGTTATCTATAGTATACCTTGTGAATGTAGGAGAGTTTATGTAGGACAAACCAAAAGATATATTAAGTCTAGAATTACAGAACATTCAAACAATTGTAAAAAAGATGATAGAGGTACAGCACTAGTTGCACATTCACATGAATATGACCATAACTTTGATTTTTCAAAAACTAAGATTCTTAGCTATGAAACTAATAAAAGAAAGAGAAATTTCAAAGAGATGTTCCATATTATAAGAAACACTAATTCAGTCAACAAAAGATCAGATATAGAACATATTAGCAAAATTTATCATAGTCTTATTTTACTAACCAATAAAGTTTAAGCAATAGTTTAGTAATATACACATATAAGGTAAAGGTACCTATCACGAAACATGTCCCAATTATGAAACAGTTTGACGAATAATCCGAATTATAAATAATTCGAATGTATATTTTGGTGTACATAATATTATATTAATAAGTTTGAAAGTTAGGCTTTCCTTTTATATCAAAAAAAATATCATGCTAAAGTGTTAAACACTAAAAAATAATGTTTAATTATCAAACCTCCAAACTCGGGAAAATTGACTGCCATTTTTTCGAGTCAGAAGGCTTGAAACCTATAATTTATTTTATCTCGTGTATTCACCAAATTCGATTATTTCACATGTGTAATAGATTAAATGACAGCTGAAGAGTCCTAGATTTGAGATTACTGCACTTTTTCTATATTTGTATACAACTTTATTTATTAATTAGTTGTTTCATAATACGTACACCTTTTCTAACACGGTCCGTATTTATGGAACAAAGAAACATCGGTGTTCCATATCCAGGGACAAGTTTGCAACGCTTGCTCCTATTTATGGAACAGAGATACGTATGCAATAAAATATGTTTTTTATTATATTAATACGGCTCAGGTTATGTCATTTTTATTTTTTCCACAAACTAGAACTTATAGTGAACTTTCGTTTCAATCTTACATACCAGGCAAATAAGTGGAATAAAAATTTGCATTGAAATTAAAAGTCCTAACCCATAAAGTGTCAAAGACTTAAGCTAAGAAGTGTTTTTTGCAGAAGCGGAGTGGATTAAATTTGGTTTTTATTTTTTTAATGTTTATTACAGGAGAGTTGTTTCACCATGGACCCTAATAGCACAGAACTTTCCTGGAACGTTCCCGGAACGTTCCATGGGAACTTTCGGAACGTTCCAGGGAGGTGTAAAATGTCCGCCGCTTGGGAACGTTCCATTGGAACGTTCCAAACATAAATTAACGTTATTGTTATTAATTATCAATAAAAAACGCGTAAAACGTAAGTGATAGGTCAAAACGGATGTAAATTTATGATACGGATATCATATTATAGTGTAGTATATGCGGTACTCAAAACTCAAAAATGACATCCATTCTTACCTATCTCTTACGGTTTGCGAGATGATTGTTAAAAACAACAATAATGGAAGGTTCCCCTCAGGTCCCAGTGGAACGTTCCTGGAACGTTCCCAAGGGCGGACATTTTACACGTGCCGGGAACGTTCCCGGAACGTTCCGTGCTATTAGGGGAACGTGTAGAGCAGAAAAACCTATCAGGGGTGAAAAGAAAAATTCATAAAGAAAACTCTTGCAAGAAGAGAAAAAAAACTAGCTGAGGAAAAGAAGACACTGCAAGATAAAATTAAAGAACTGCAAAAACAAATTAAAAAAGAATCCGTTTGAATTATTTGGTTGGATATCTTCCACAACGTTGATATTCTTCCAATTTCTATGTTGATCTCGTTATGATTTGAAATTCTATCATTTTAAATAAATTGTATATTACTACTTAATTATTTATAAAGTGAAAGCACAATAAAAAAACGAAAAGGGTACTTATTAGCCTAATATTTCATTTACACTTCAGTTTGACCAAGTTTCTTAAGTTTTCACTTCATCCTTACTAGTTTCTTCTTCTTTTTCATCCACCTAAATGAAAGTACATTCCCTATCACAAACATTCGTAGAGACAAATAAAATTTAATCCACTCCGTTCACGAAATCCACCCTATATAGGTTAGGGTAGTCAATTTTAATAAAAACTTTCATTTGATTTATTTATCTCTATCAACGATTGAATTTAAAGTTCATGGTACTATTTAGTTCAATATAATATGCAAAATAATATAAAATAAGCTATATTAATATTAACAAACACATTTCTTTGCTGTTACATAATAGGGACATGTATTATGGAACACCGGTACAAGAGTCCAAAAGTTGTTTCATAATAGGTACACATAGGTCGCTCCGGTTTTTCATGAATATAATAATTTTGCTTAGACCAAATTAAGCTTCTAGTATGTGTTTCTCATTCAGAAAAGATCAGCCCATTCATTGATATAAGTATTTTGAAAATATATTCTACTATCGTTCCACAGTTCATGAAAATCTCAAAACCCCCTCAAAATGTGTCTCATGATAGGTACCTTTACCTTATGCACTTTATCATAATTGTATGATTCACAAATTTTCGCTCCAAACGCCATCTTTAATAGACCCCTTTCCAATCAACTCATGTATATTACCCATAATAGCTTTATATACTAAATAATACTTCTTCATGCGAATTGTATATTCTTCGGTATACTCGATATTAATAAACTGTCCATTCTCCTTCGACCATCAGAGGAGAATTGTTACAAAAAATGGAGCAAGAATTCTGAATTTAATATGTAATATCAATAATTTAAATTTTTCCTGGAGAGGATAAACTCTTAATTTATATTTTTATATTCCTTTTTTTTGTTTTTAATCATCGATACATAAATTTTTTTTTGACATCATCCACACATATGTACTCCATATTTTTAGAAAATATTTTCTGACTTCTGAATGTGGTAAGATTTTTTTAAATTAGTGAAATATCTTTCAATATTTTATATAATTAAAAATCGTTGGCATTAAAAAACCTATTGTTATTAATTATAGAGGAGAGGAGATGTTATCCTGAGGAGGCTCCATGTCATGGAGGGAAAGCTTGATAGCTTAAATAAATTAGAAGATCAGTAAATCAAAACCATATACACCATCTTGAATAATTTTACCCAGATCAACAACACGAACATCATTCTAGAGATATATGTATAGTTAAAAGTTTGTCATAAGGAAAACCGCAGGATTTCACCAGCCGCAACCACGTCTCACGCCTGTGAGATAGGTGGTAACAGTCTGCGACGAATTCAATACGATGATCCGGCAAAGGCTCGTGCATCCTCAGGACACGGAGCGACCCAAGGACAACCGCCTTCTGAATTTTCCCCGCGAGTGTCTCAGCATTTTGTTGACATGCAGGGATGCTTTTCAGGCTATTAACCAGTGAAACCTTGGCACCTCCGAGAGCGCCGATGATTAAGACGATTAGCTTAACAGAATACTCGGGGTATAACCGTCGTAACACCCTCATAAGACCTTTATACCTCTCTTTCTTTTCTTTCTCCTTGGCTGTGACGTTTTTGTCAGCTGGTGCCAAAAATTCGATAACGAACATGGTTCGTTTCTCGAAGTCAAGCAGAACTATGCCAGGCCTCGAGTGCGCAGCAGAAAGAATTGTTGAAAATATGAAGTTCCAGTATATGCGGCACTTCTCATTTTCGACAATTGACTCTATTTCTTTAGGAGCGTTTAGCGGAGGGGTACTTGGACTACTGCCGTAAGAGTGACAGAGATGGTAATAAAGCACTTTTAGTGCCACATTGTGCCTTTGGATGTGGGTCGTAATCCAGGCCATCGATAGAAATCGCTGATAGGATGCTGCGTCTTTACAGACACATCTATCGATGAGCAGGTTCTCCCGACATCCTCCTACGCCTTTCTTCGAGCCGCATTGTTCATACATGTCTCGCCACACAGTTCCAATTGTCCGAACAATCCTATCATTTAGGATAGCTGTGAAGATCTTGTACAGTATGTTCAGACAAGTTATTGGCCTGTAATTCTTAGGGTCAACTAATTTGCCCGTCTTCCATAGGAGCACAGTGCGCCCTTCCACAAGACTCGGAATACCACTTCGGAATAGGCTCTTCCGACTTTTGATATGAGGTGAAAATTCGGGTCAGATGCTGGCGGGTTGAAGGAAACTTCTCCCACCAGGAGCGGAATAGTTCTTCATGCCTCTTAATATGTTTTTCGCCTCCTCGGTAGTGATATATGTGACGTGCGCCGAAGAAAGGGGGCTTACTCTGGAAAGCGAGATTTTTCAGGACGAGCGGTCGAAGTCGACCCGATAGACGCGACTTTTAGGAGAGAGGGAAGACCACGAAATCTTCCCTCTCCGCTTGCCACTACATTCTCACGCATATAGCGGCGCTGCTCACGGACGGGGTATAGATGAGACGCGGAGATGTAGTGGTGAGTGGTGGGAGGTGTTTCACGGGATCTCGAGCTCTCGAGCGAAAGCACGATTTCTCGGGTACCTATCAACTCAATTTATACCATTAAGCCTTTTCCCTTCCGGGGTAGGCGTGACTTGCTCGGTTGGAAAGTAGTGAGATAGGTATATAGGTATGAGGTTGATCGGTATATGGGTATAGGGTGGATGGGTATGTAGGTGCTATGTATAGATGTTTTAGATTGATCTGGAGTTCTCGTGTTATTTATATAAATGACATGTTCACTCCGCAACACTGCTCCGACCCAGGTTGCTGATCAATCTCTCTAGCGATCACCCCAAGTGAGGAGCCTCACAAAATTGTTATGTATGGTTCCCCACTTGGGCCCATTAGTATCCAAGGTCTTTGTTTCAGGCATCATTCACTCTATCGTCACTCTGTTTATAAACTATTTGTCGCCACACATTTCTGTCCTGGCATACTACTCTAGCTTCACAATTATTAGCAATAATAACGCTCGGAATTTGTTTTCGATGGTTTCCTTAAAAAGAGCAACTCAAAAACTATCGAAAGGTGTAAAAACCTCGATTTCGATTTTTTCAGAGTAAGCCCCCTTCTTCGGCGCACGTCACATATATAGTTGAAGCTATCATAAGGCCTCTACGAATAAGGCTGCTTCCCCTCATCCTCTGCTCGAGCTCACCGAGACGGTTCCCCCAATCTCACGCTGACTTCGAAATTCCAGTCAGCCGCTACCAATAGTACCGCCGTAGAAATCTCTATTTTTATGATTTTTAGTAAAGTTTTTTCACAGAAAAAACAGAAGATAAACTTTACATTGATTTCCGACGAAAGATTCTTTGCAACAAAAATTAAACTTCATAGAATAAACTTTACACAAATATCGGTTAAACTTTCTTTTGCTTTTCCATGACAAACAAATGTTTTTTGGAAAGACGCGAAGTTGGCTGAACAAAACTTTATCGCTCTAAAAAATTTCCTGCAACAAATTGTATTCTTAGTTTTTTCTGTGTCTATATTATCCAAATATATTGAATATTAATTGTGATATCTTTATATATCACAAATATTATTCGAGTTATATTTGCAAAATATAAAAAAAACTTGCTAAAAACAATAAAAATTGCGATTTCTACGGCAGGGCTATTCGTAGCCGGTGACTAGAATTTCGAAGTCAGCGTGAGAGTGTGTTAGGCGTCTCGATGAGCTCGAGGAAGGATCAGGGGAAGCGGTCTTATTCGTAGCGGCCTTACTGATAGCTTCGACTGTGTATATATATTGACTATATTGGCTATTGAAATTTTTTTTTAGATGGCAGTTGCTCTTAGTGGTACAACCACCGCAGGGTACCACTAAGAGCAACTGTCATCTAAAAAAAAATTTCAATAGCCCCCAGTAGAACACGGTAAAATACACCTATGGCCACGTCTCACATCCGTGAGATGGGTGGTTCAACGAGTTTTTCTAGAAATCATGAATTTTATTTAAATTCTAAATCCTTCATCACAATGAAATAATGGCCTTTCAAGCAATCTTCGTTATTGTGCAATCAGATCGAGTACCAAAAACATGGGTTTTTCCAAAATGCTAATCTCAATTATTCTATATATTTGACTCTTTAATTTACGAAACCTTTACGTTTCTAATTACCACGATGTCAGATCGAATTTGAATCGTTTTTGGAGAAAAATCTCCTTTTCTTGTTTCAAAAATTTTACTATTGTAAATAAACTTTACCGCCATACCTAATGATTTAACCATGGATTTCTGATGAGGTTACTATGACTAGTGACAAAACGTCAGACTTGATTAAATTTTTTTTGTTCTGGAAGTGTTATTAATTTTCTTCTATATTTTTTTACTCTCTTTAGCCGTATTTCTGATCAAATAAAATTCTATTGGGCTTATTTACGCAGAAAATAATTCTCTGTATCATGCATAGAAACATCTTTTTGCCATTCGTGTATGAGAAAGCCGCTATTGAACCTCAAATTTCACCTTTTAACATTTCTGGTTACAAAAATTGACAAACATTGTCTTTTTCTTGACAGTCATAGTAATTACAACCTAAAGGCATAGGTGAAAGATGTCAACGAAACAGAAGTTTTCAGTTTCTTTCTTCACTTGGCATATTCCGTAAACAAAAAAATAATTGCGCAGCTTTACGCGTTATTCACTCAAACTTCAATTTTGGCGATCGAGCACTTACCTAAAAGAGTTCCGATTCCCGCCCTGTTCCGTAAACGTAGGACCTTTTTTATGCTGAAACGAGGGAGTTGAGCAAAAAAAATATGGGGAACTTGTTTAATCGATAAAATACGTGATGGCTGGTCTTATACTAGATATCTCAAATTTTATACGTTTTCACGCTCAACTTATTACATTTTTATACCTTTCAAATATAAATTGTAAAAAGTCTGAATTGAAATGCTTCCAATTTAAATTTCTTCAATATAGTAAATGATTCAATTTCAAAGTTTTCGGTAGACAATATATAATTTGGAATACTTAAAATATGAAATTGTTTGATATGTTCAAAATGGAATTTGTATTCTTTTTTTCTATTTACAATTGTTAATTTTTCAATTTTGAACTCTTTAAGCTCGGCAGGTTTTTAATTTGTAAGTTTAAAAAATACTTTTTTTGTTTGAAAGTAAAGGATTGTTTTAATCTGATCGCAGCACTTTTTATTTGAATTAATATTGACTGAATTCTGAGTGGCCTTAACTTGTCAATTTTTAATTGTTTAACTTCCAATTTAGGCTGATTTGATAACAACAAATTTTATTTCTAATTCTGAATTTTTTTAAAATGTAATAGCATGATCTAAGTATTTTTTACTTCTTCCATATTGTAAGGAAGAATAAACTTCCAGATGATTGAAATAAATCGACATTATCTAACAAACTTGTCAGGCATATAGAAAGACTATTCAAAGTGGAATAACGGGTGTGATGATGCAGTAATAATGTAATTATGTAGTGTGACAGGATTATGTTAACAATATAATACAACAATAATACATTAATATTATAGAATTATTTTCAATTCTAATGAATTTATTTTACGGGTGGAGTTCCGAAAAGCGCTTACCTCCGATTAATTTGAAACTCCGTATACCTATGTATTTTGACGTGCTGATCACGAATATGATAGTGAAAATACCCGCAAATTTGATTTTCAAGGTCAAAACCCCAAAAAACTATAAAAATTTCATG
The DNA here is from genome assembly GCA_932178445.1 of Andricus quercusramuli. NCBI lineage: Eukaryota > Metazoa > Arthropoda > Insecta > Hymenoptera > Cynipidae > Andricus > Andricus quercusramuli. The sequence continues at coordinate 371,418 of CAKNXH010000053.1, read as the reverse complement.
TTTTCCGTTTATTTCAGTAAATAATAAAAATTTACAAAAAAGCTTCAAACAAAAGTTGTAGATCTTTTAAAAATACATATTTTGTGTTTAATATATTTTTACCCTACGACTTACCGTTTTATAGAAAAGAAGGGAAATGTCGGTACGAAGTGTAGAATTGCTTAGGTCACACACGGCACCCATTCCAACGTGTCAGGGGGGGGGCGGGAAGGCACCCCTATGACTGGCCACAG